>PVLA01000379.1:0-84608 GCA_004027455.1 Hydrochoerus hydrochaeris | reverse complement strand
ATAGAAAGAATTAATGAATCAAAAAGCTGGTTTTTTGAGAGAATAAACAAAATTGACAAACCCCTAGCTAACCTTATCAAGACAAAGAAAGAAAAAACCCAAATTCATGCAATAAGAACTGAAAAGGGAGATATTACTACAGATCCCATGGAAATTCAAAAGATCATGAATACCTACTTTGAAAATCTCTACTCACATAGAGTGGAAAACACAGAGGAAATGGACAGATTTCTAGAAACATATGAACTACCAAAGCTCAACCAAGAAGATGTAGCAATTTTGAACAACCCAATATCAGCTACTGAAATTGAAGATGTAATTAAAAACTTGCCAACAAAGAAAAGTCCAGGTCCTGATGGATTCACAGCTGAATTCTACAAGAAATTTAGAGATTTGATGCCAGTACTCCTTAAACTCTTCAATGAAATTGAGAAGAAAGCAATCCTCCCTAAATCATTCCTGGAGACAAGTATTAGTCTGATACCCAAACCAGAGAAAGATGCAACCAAAAAAGAGAACTACAGGCCAATCTCACTAATGAACGTTGACACAAAGATTCTCAATAAAATACTGGCAAATAGAATGCAGCAAATCATCAAAATTATACATCATGACCAAGTGGGGTTCATTCCAGGAATGCAGGGATGATTTAACATACACAAATCAATAAATGTAATACACCACATCAACACAGTCAAAAACAAAAATCACATGGTCATCTCAATAGATGCAGAAAAAGCTTTCGACAAAGTCCAACACACATTCATGATAAAAACCCTTCAGAAACTCAGAATACATGGCATCTACCTCAACCTTATAAAGGCCATCTATGACAAATCAACAGCCAACATTATACTAAATGGACAAAAAGTGAAAGCTTTCACTTTAAAATCAGGAACAAGACAAGGATGTCCACTCTCACCACTCCTTTTCAACATAGTTCTGGAAACACTAGCCAGGGCAATCAGACAAGAGAGAGAAATAAAAGGAGTAAAGATAGGAAAGGAAGAAGTTAAATTATCACTATTTGCAGATGACATGATGCTCTATATAGAAGACCCAAAGAACTCCATTAAAAGACTGCTAGAGGTAATAAATAGCTGGATACAAAGTCAATACTCATAAATCAATAGCATTCCTGTGCACAAACAAAAAACTCACTGAGAGAGAAATTATGGAAATATTGCCCTTTAAAATAACATCTAAAAAAATGAAATAGGAATCAACCTAACTAAAAATGTAAAAGACCTATATGCTGAAAATTATACTATGCTGAAAAGGGAGATTGAAGAGGATATTAGAAAATGGAAGGACATTCCTTGCTCTTGGTTAGGAAGAACCAACATTGTGAAAATGGCTATACTCCCAAAACTGTTATACATTTAATGCAATCCCAATCAAAATACTATTAAAATACTTCACAGATCTAGGAGAACACACTACTAAAATTCATTTGGAAACAGAAGAAACCTAGAATAGCAAAGGTAATTCTAGGCAACAAAAGCAAGGCAGGAGGCATCTCAATTGCTGACTTGAAACAGTATTATAAAGCCACAGTGATAAAATCAGCTTGGTACTGGCAAAGAAATAGACCTGAGGATCAATGGAACAGAGTAGAAGATGCAAGCACAACTACAGAGACACTCAGCCACCTGGTATTTGATAAAGGGGCTAACTATGTCCACTGGAAGAAGGATAGCCTCTTTGATAAACAGTGTTGGAAAAATTGGCTCTCCACATGCTGAAGACTGAAACTAGATCCATGCATATCACCATGCACAAAACTAAAGTCTAAATGGATCAATGACCTCAATATTAAAACAGAAACACTAAATCTACTGAAAGACAAGGTAGGTAGAAATCTTGGAGACATAGGGGTAGGCAGAGAATTCATGAACCAAACTAAACTGCACAGGAAACACTTCAAAGAATCAACAAATGGGATCTCACATTATTGAAAAGTTTCAGCACTTCAAAGGAAATCACCAACAGAGTGAAAAGAAAACAACAGCATGGGAAAAAATTTTAACCAGCAACCCCTCAGACAAAGGACTTGTGTCCAGAATATATAAAGAATTGAAAAACATCAAGCCCCCCAAATTCAAAGACCCTCTCCAAAAATGGGCATCTGAGATGAACACACAGTTCTCATAGAAAGATATACAAATGGCAAATAAATACATGAAGAAATGTCCGCCATCACTGGTCATTCGAGAAATGCAAATTAAAACAGCATTGAGATTCCACCTTACCCTGGAAAGAATAACTGCCATCAAGAAATCAACTGATAACAAATGTTGGCGAGGCTGTGGGGAAAAAGGAACACTGCTCCACTGATGGTGGGAATCTAGACTGGTGCAACCATTATGGAAATCCATATGGAGAATTCTCAGAAGACTAGGATTGCAAGTTCCATTCAATCCATCTATCCCCCTTCTGTGTATTTTCCCAAAAAACTGAAAAGTTCATATCACAGTGATATATGTGCACCCATGTTCATAGCTGAACAATTTGTGATAGCTAAATTGTGTGATAGCTTGGAAACAACCAAGATGCCCATCAACTGCAGAGTAGATGAAAAAGGTGGAATTTTTATACAATGGAATATTACTCAGCTATAAAAAAGAATGATCTTGAGGCCTTCATAGGCAAATGGAGACAACTTGAGACTATCCTCCTTAATGAAATAAATAAGAATCATATTTATAAATATCATATTGTGTCTCTAGTGTAAAAAGTAAATAAGAACTACAAGTGTAATAAAACCAAAATGTGTAATTGCTATTGTAAAAAAGAGAGGAAAAGAAAGTGCTCTAAGGGATATAACTGCATGTATGTTTGAGTGTGTAAAACAGATGACCATATTGATGAATCTTTTTGGATCTTTGAGAAAAACTATTTGTAGTCTGACTGTTTGAATATTTACTATGTACCCTTTAACTTTGTAACTTGAACAACTACATCCAGGATGACAGTATGTAATTTATAAGTTACTGATTTCTTACTGGGGCTTTTTCTCATTCTCCTTTTTCTTTCTTTCTTTTAGAATTCTGTATTGTTGCTACCCTTTTTTCTGTTTTATTTTTTCTTCTCTTTAAATAAAATTTTAAAAATGTATAATTGCTATTGTAAAAAAAGAGGAAATAGGAAGCGCTATAAAAGATATAGCTGCATGTATGTTTAAATGTGTGGGATTGATGACCATATTTTTAGGTTCTTGTTGGATTCTTGAAAAGATCTGTTTGCACTCTCACTGCTTTTGTGTCCACTTTGTGTGCTTTAATTCTGTAACTTGAATAACTATTTCTAAAAGAACAATATGTAATGTATCAACTAGTGATTTCTTACTATTTATCTTCTTTTCTTGAAATTCTTTAATATTTCTACCTTTTTCCTATTTTTTTTTCTCTTTAAATAAAAAAAATATAAAAAAAAAAAACTGTCTTTCAAAAGTGAAGGTCAGGGCTGCGGATACACCTCAGTGGCACAAGCACCTGCCTGGCAAGACTGAGTGCCCAAAAAATAAAAAAGTGAAGGTCAGGAATGGTGCTTCATGCATGTGATCACAGCACTTGGGAAGCTGAGGCAGGAGGACTGTGAGTTCAAAGCCACTCTGGACTGGGTAGCAAGTCTGTCTCAAACAAAACAAAACAAAACAGTGTGAAGGGAAAAATTCAGTGTAGTGGCGCATGTCTGTAATTTTAGTTCCTGAAGAAAGTAAGCCAAGCAGATTATAAATCTGAGGTCAGCCTGGGTATCTTGTTGAGGTGCTATGCCAAAAGCATTGGGGGTTTTTGTTTGTTTTTATTTTAAAGTTGAACATTTAATTTAATCGTTGAGTGTTTGCACAGCCTTACTATACCTCTGGGTTCAATCCCTGGTACCAAAAAAAAAAAAAAATAGGAAAGAAAGAAAGAAAGAAAGAAAGAAAGAAAGAAAGAAAGAAAGAAAGAAAGAAAGAAAAGCAAAGAATCCACTAGGCAAGTGAAGTGCAAGGTCATGAGTTCGATCCCCAGTACAAAAACAAGAAAAGAAAAAAAGAATGAAGAAGTGAACACTTCCTCAGTCAAAAACTGGAAAAATTTGTTGCCAGAAGATCTTCCCTATAAGAAATGTTAAAAGACATTCTTCAGGGAGAAGGAAAATGATTCAAATCAGCACCTTGGATCTCCATAAAGAAAAAAAGAGCACTGGAGAGGAAACAGTGAAGCTAAAATAAAAACTTACTTTTCCAATTCTTAGTTGAACTAACAGAAAATAGCTGTTTAAACAAATGATGAATATAATATTCAATAATCTACACACATGCACACATGCCTATTTAATACCTCACACACATACACACATGCATACTTATGTGCAAGTGAAGGAAATGACAGAGGTGAGACAAAAGAAGGGTGGAAAGAGCAAAGATTTTTAAAAACAGGTCCCACATCCTAAACCATGATACAATTCAGTGCCATTTGACTTCAATTAGTTGTAAATGTATATTTCAAACCCCAGAAAAATCTCTATAAAAAGTAAAAGGAAAACAAAGTGTGATCATACAAGCAGCTCAACTAAAATCACAAAAGGGAGATAAAGAGTGAAAGACAAACCTAGGAAGAAAGAATAATGGTAATGAATACTAATTAATATTCAAATGAGCACAAATTAAATTCACAGTGAGAGATCATTTCACTCCCAACAAATTAGCAATAATTACAAAGTCACATATGACCAATTTTTGGCAAGAAACTAAAACAACAGCCATGATCCTATTAGGGTGGTGTAAGTGTACATTGATAAAACATTGTACAAATTGTTTTGGCAGTTTGTAGAAAGTTAATCATATGCCTACTCTGTGATCCAAGAACTCCAGGGCTAGGTGTTCACATTAAAAACCTTTTAAACACGTGTACTGTGTGTCACAGGCAGTAGTACTTATAAAACAACATAATTCATCTGATAGGAAAATAAATAAATCAAAAAATGAGGAAACACTCAAGTATCCATTAACAATTAATTGCTATATTATGGCTTATTTATAATCTATGGCTTATTCTTAAGTTCTAAACATGGAATGTGTTATTGTTTATGGTCAGATGCCCCTCCAAAGCCTCATACAATCATGGACGTAGCCTAATCTAGTATTTGTGATTGGTTTGTTGTCTAGTGCTCGGATTGGTGGGAGTGTTACATCCACCCAAGGGTGGGGCCAGGATACAGTAAGGTGGGAGGAAGGAGTGTCTTCTCTGTCTTTTGCCCAACTCATGCTCTGCTGCAGGGGCAGCCATGTACAGCTGCCTCTCAGCCATACCATTTTGCCTTGAAGTCACCTGAGTGTGGACTGAAACCACCAACCTATAGTAAACTTTTCCTTCTCTAAATTTTGGCACCAGGTATTTGTCTTACTAATAAGAAAGAAAAGTAACCAAAACAGAATTTGGTACCCAGAGTGGGGTAATTGCTGAGACTGTACCTGACCATGTGGTTCAAGAGCCTTTGGAAATGGTTTGTGGGAATAGTTTGGAAAAGTGTGGAGATGTTGCCTGAAAGAGTGGCATTGGAATAGCTTAGGCTGCTCTGTAGGGAAGATTCTGGACATAGCTCAGAAGAGCAGAAGACTAATAGAAAAACCAGGCTTGGGAAGTTTCTGTTGGGAAGAAAGATTGCATTTTGCCTATGTCCAGAGACATTGCCTGAGAATGAGATTAAGGACAATGGACTGGTTAATCTGGCAAAAGAAATTTCAAGTCAGTAAATTTCAAAGCATTGACATGGCTATTGTTGGGGGCTTTGGTCAGATTTATATTGCAAATCAGGAACAGAAAGCACAGAAAGGAGATTTCAAATGTTACAAGTTTGGCCAGAAAACAGTGGACTATAAAAATAGAGCTGAAACCTTGATTGCTGAGAAAGACCAGGGAAATAAAAAAGATGGCCTGGGGACATCCCAGGAAGCAATGGGTTTCCACCCTTTGCAGCCTCAAAACTACAAAAGTGAAAGACTTGGCTTGGAGGAGAAAGCGCCATGTTCCACAGTGGTGATGAAGCCACAGAGGGTTATTATATGGTGGTAGCCACACCAGATTCCAGAATGATGACAGCATAGAGAAGCTGTTCCTCATGATCAGGTTCAGAGAGATCAGCAATCCAGGTACTCAACCCCTACAACCAAGAGAGAGGAAAGCCTGGCTACTGCTCCAGCTGACAGCAGACCATGGCAGCATCCACATGGCCCTGGTTTTAGGCTAATAGAAAATGCATGAGTTCTGACATTAAGACAGCCTCCACTCTGATTTCCTAAGGCCTGGGGGCCATGTAGTGTACCTCCGAGAGGACAATATGTAAAGCTGTGAGTTAGAAGCCAAAGATGCAGTAGGAACCCCCAGAAGTTTAAAAAAGCCAGGAACATGTATCATCCAAGGAAAGCTGCAGAGATTGAGCAGAAGGGGCTTAAGAGAGGAGCTGTGGGAGCCAGAAGTGCCTAAACCTTTTTGGAGCTGGCAACCAGATTGCTTCAGATGCTGAACATGGAACTCCAGGAAGTAATGTTTGTTTTGCTGGATTTTGGACTTGCTTTAGTTCTAATGGTTTGTATTCCCCTTTCTGTAACCTTTGGAATGGTAACATTCATCTTGTGCCATTGCATGTTAGAAGTGCTTAATCTTGTTTTCATTTGTACAGGGGCTTACAGCTAAGGTTTGCCTTAAATCTCAGAGAAGACTTGGGCCTTGGTCTTTTCAGCAATGCTGAAACTGTCAGGACTTGGGAAGTTCTTGGAGATGGACTAAATGTCTTTTGTATAAAGGATGTGCATGAATCCTTGAGGGGCCTGGAATGGAATGTAATGGTTTATATTCAGACACCCCCCCATCAAGCCTCATGAAATCACAGATGTGGCCAAATTTAGTGTTTGTGATTGGTTTGTTGTCTAGCACTTCGATTGGTGGTATGAGTGCTACACCTCCCACCAGGGATGGAGCCAGAATACAGTGTAGGACAGGAAGAATGCATCTCTCTCTCTCTCTCTCTCTCTCTCTCTCTCTCTCTCTCTCTCTCTCTTTTTGCTACAGGGGCATCCATGAACAGCTGCCCCAACAGCCATATCATTTTGCCTTGGAGCCAACAGATTATGAACTGAAACCTCTAACCTGTAATAAACAAGCCTTCCCTTCTCTAAGTTTGGGCATTAGGTATCTTGTCTCAACAGTGAGAAAGAAAAGTAACCAAGACAGAATGTTATATTGTAGTGTTACTGAGTTAACTATATGAATATGTATTTACATAGCTGGATCTCAAAACAGAAAAGAAAGTTAAGGAAGACTATAGAGTATATGGTTTTATTTATATACTTTAGAAGACAAAATTTAATAATGTAACAGTGGATAAACAACCAAATGCTACTTTACATAGAATTCAGAGGAAAAGAGAAAGTAGGAAAAATATAAAGAACAAGAGGGAAGAAAAGGAAAAGAAAACAGACAAGAAAGAGGAAAATTGTACTTGGAATTTAATGAAATAATATACTCATATTGAAAACCCACATAAACATACAGAGAATGTTAACCTTCTATAGCAGTGCACCAGTGGGAATTAGTGCTCTGAGTTAGTTCAGAGAAGAATGGAAACAGAAGATGGCAGTGAACCTAAATTTGAACTTAGTTAAGCTCTTGAGAGTCTGTCTGTCTGTCTGTCTGTACTTATCATCTATCATCTGTCATATGTACATTTATGTATCCATGTATCTATTTCCAGATCATTTTTTATTTTGATAAAATGTGTAAAAAGTCCCAGATGTGCCTAGACTGGGCTGGAACTTCTGATCCTCCTGCCTTGGCCTCCCAGAGCTCTGATATTGCAGGAATGCACAACTGCACCCCGCTTTAATTCCTGTGTGTGTCCACCTCTCAAATAAGGAAGGGTGCCTTAGGTTAAGCTAAGCACGTGCAGAAGCACAAACACCTGCACAGTCCTATTTAGAGGTCATCAGACCTCCCAATGTGGCCCCGAGGGACATGTCATTATTCCATGTTAGAAGTTAAATGCTGATTGCAAACTCTTTTGAGCCTTCAGCCTAATCTTACTTAGAGGCCAAGTAAAATTTCTGAATAAACAGAATCTCAGAATGACATTATACAAATATATATTGTACCAAGAACAATTAAAAGATATAATCTTCTCATTAGCTTTCTATGAAGGAAATAGCTATTGAATTCTCTGAACAATGCATTTGTCCTCGTAAACTGACCCACAAATGATGAGGTATTGTTCTAGAAAACATGGATTGATTGGTGTTATAGATGCCTTAAGTGTAAGAATTGGGCCAGCTCGGATTCAGCCTCATCAACAGCTGACTCAAACATCTGTTAAAGGAGTTAATGATCTAACGTTAAGAAAAGAGTCGATGAACTACAATGCTTAGAATAACCAAAGACATTGATTGCAATTTAATTAAGTAGACTCCCCTTCCCTACAATCTTCTTATCCTTATAAAACAAATTTGAAAAGAATCTCAAGTTTTATCATCAGGAAGCACATTTTCCATCTGTGTGACCACTGTTTCAGTTGTCAGTTGTGCTCTTTACTGAGACCCACAGAAGATACAGGCAAAAACAAGGAGCTCTAGGTAGTAACACGAGTCCCATTTGTGAAAGCCCATTACTGGCATTTCTCCCTTCGGTGCTGTTAGAGTTTCTAATACCTGCTCCACTAGGAGCTGAATGTTTGTGTCTCCTCAGAATTCATGTGTTGGAAACTCCTGTGTGATGGTATTAGGAGAGGGAGGTTTTGGGCTTTGGGCAGGGGTTGGAATTACAGCAGGCTCTGAGCATAGCTCTCAGGAGTGGGATTACTGCCTGTATAGGAGTCACTAGAGTTTGTTTCTGCTCTTGGCTCTGTGTGGGAGGGTGGGGAGAAGTCTGCCATCTGCAACAGAAGCAGGCTTTTGCTAGGCAACTGGCTGGCTGGCACCCCAATCTTGGGCTTCCCAGGTTCCTGCCCTATGAGATTCAAATATCTGTTGCTTCTACTCCTGAAAAGCCAAGTGGTCTCAATGGACCAAGATGGTGAGGCCAAGGGCAGAGCTGAAGTGTCACTTTTGCTTGTTAGGCACCTCTCTGTAGCCCGCTTTCACTTCTCTTTCCTATACTTCCTCTGCTTGAAGTTTGATTTACAGTTTGTAATTAAAAATTTATTATGTGTCAAGACTCACTGCCATTAATCCCCTCCCTTCTTACTTTCAACCCATTTATTCCAATTGTTTGTCTTGCTGCTTTCTGAAGCAGTTCTGGAATCCCTCTCTCCTGAGTGTCTTTAGAAGTTAAGCTTAAAATAAAAATACAGCTAAGGCTGCTGCCTTTCCAATGGAAAGGTAGGCTTTTAAGAACATTATAGTGTGTCTTCATCCACTTTATTCAGTGGATCTGGCACCATGTGTCTTCTGGCTGTTCCCAAAGTCAAAATGCCAATGAAAGAGAAAAATGGTTCAGGACACTGAGGTGGCCAGCACAGCCCAACTGAAGACATTCATGGAAGAACTGATTTAGAAAGAGGTGAGAACAAAGAGGTAAGCATGCCTGAAGAGAGGTGGAGTATTTTGGATACATGGATGGTGATGTATCATTTACAATTTGCAATTTAAAAAAATTAAACATAAACCTTAGGCAGTGATGGGCCAGAGACTCAGGGATGATGTCTGTGATCCTTTTTGTCTTTCTTGCTCCCAAGATTTTCTGTGGAACCATCAGCCCTCACAGTAAGTAAGTCAGAAAATAGACAGGTACATTTATCTTATTTTATCAGAAAAGCAAAGGTTTTCCAGAACTCCTCCAACTCACTTCTCTTAGATTTTTTTGGTATGCACTGTGTCATGTGACCATCTTACATGCTAAAGAATCTGGAAAATTAGGCCACAGGATTGTTCTGAGTAGCCTAACTAGAACAATTCCAGCACCTTGGCATGGGCACCCTGCTGCTTCACAGCAGAGGAAAGGGATGGATGTCAGGGAAGTGACGCTAGTTGTGAAAATCTGAGAAGTATTTATATTTTCCAATTTAAAAAATACTTTATAGGGGCTGAGAGTGTGGTTGAGTGGTAGAATTCATGCTTAGCATGCACCGGGTCCTGGGTTCAATCCCTACCATTAAAATCCATACATATAAAGTACAAATGCTATCAATGCTACAATTTTATTTTTAAAAAGAATTTGGCATGTGTTAAATATATTTCTACATGGAAATAGATCTTGGTACATGTGCGTGTTCTAAGAAATGAGTAATAAATTTTCAACTGCACTGTATTTTAAACATTGAACTAATTCTGTATTTCAAGAGCTATAGTCAATGTATTTTGTTGACTGAGATTCCATTAGATTTTAGAAAATGGTCTAAATCATTCTAACAGGCTGTGGTTCGCTCATTTTGTCTCTTAGTGTCTCAGCTATCAAAAGCACTCCCCTCCTCAAGCAGACCTGAGTGTTACTTAACTGGGGGAAGAAGCATCACACACTCTCTGCTCAGCAAAAGCATCCTTTTATTTGGAGAAGTCCGAAACTAGATAGAGATCTATCTTTCACCCTCTTTTTATGCCTTTACAGCAGTATAAGAGCTGTTAATATGTGGTGCAGGGCATATGCTTTTGACAAAAAAGCTTTCTTTTATCTAATTCTTTCTGGATCCAGATTTGGTGGCCTTTAGACTAAATGAAGGCTACATCTGTTTGATTTAGCAATTGTATACATTTTATTACAGTTGAGACAGAAAATATCCCACACAAGAAAGAATGAATTCCCAGGGTCCTATCTGTGCATATTTATATGAATTGCATGGCTCTGCTATTTTGTGCTGTCTGAATGACTGGCTGGCTGATAGTTCCTTGGGATGTAGTGCTTTTTAAACATTCTAGAACAAAGCAAGGCTTTTTCTTGATTATTAGGGTTTATTTTATAAAATGCAACTATAAATATGCAAGCATATAAGCACATACAAATATAATAAAAATACATAAATATGTGTTTACATATGTATGTAGATGTTAACCATAATGATTCCATTAAAATAAATTATGCATTAAATAAAAATTTCTAGAAACTAAAGAGATAACCTTCACGTATACTTGATATTAAAACAAGGTCAACAGTCCTGGTCAGGAGTTTCAGCCAACTCCAGAGTCAGCAAGCATAAAGGCCACTCAATCTGAAATAGCATTGCTACTTTTTATTTAATGCTACGTGATTTTCCTATTAACTTGTAAGGCAAGGATGACTCAGTCTTTTTTGAAATTTTAGACAGGCGTAAGGTCACATCCTAAATAATAGCTATCATGGCAGCCCTGCTGAGTAGATCTTATTTATTACCTATATAATACAGGGGCACAAATGCATGTATACAGGTGTGTAGAGTCATGCCAGTGGAACAGATAGGCACGTCTACTGCTGTGCTTTGAAAACTTTAGCACAAGTCGACCAGAAGCCATAATTTTTTTAAATTAAAAATCAGTTTTAGAACAAGCTTTCTCTATTCACACACCTGCATTCTATCTGCCTTGCTTATCCCTGGGGAGCATCTGGACTTAGTGTTTAGAAATCATTATATTGGTGAATTGGGAGCCAAAGCAGCCAGCAGGAGGGTGATCAATGAATCAATCATATTTTGGAGTTAAGCATTTATATTTTGGAGCTATTGAAGTGGACACAGAGCTTTTCACAGAAGACCTCCATAAAATACCTTCCAGTTGTCAGGCCAGATTGAGCAGAGCAGCAAATTATCTAAGCATCACTTTAGAAAGTGTCAAGTGAAATGCCAACCAGGCAGTGGCAGCAGCGATTTTTGACTTTTAAACAGCATGATTTGTCATGACAGAATTTTAACCATTTTATTTTTTAAAAGATAGTCCAAGGATGAAACTATTACAAGTCCCTCTCCTTTGTGCTGACATTTAAGTGGTATTTTGAGAACTGGAAGCTTCTGTTCATTCTATAGAATAATCAACTCATAGCATTCACTCTGAATATGATCACGAAGTGATAAATTAAAGTTTTAATGACAGGAAAGTGGAAAAACAAGATTCTCCATAGACAGTGCCGATGCCTAGGTCAGGTGGCCTAGAATGTTGCATGCTCTAGGTGAACCCTCCATTCCTCTGCTTATATCTATGGCTTTGAAATCTCCCTCTTCAGAGTATGGCCTGTGACTAGCACCTTCTAACCAAAGCAATAGGGCAAACATGATTGAATTTTACCCCTATAGTTAGTTATCTTAGGGAAACCTACACCCCATCTATCTTTCTCTCTCTTGCTAGATAGAACTCTTACCAACTCATCTTTCCCATTTTCCTAAAGTCCTTAAAGAAGCTCCATTGGCAAAGAACTGAGTAAATTCTGCCCAACAGCAAGCAAGGGGACATGTCCAACAGTGTATGAAAGACTGAATCCTGCCAAAAGCTACTTGAGCTTGGAGGTGAATCCTGCCCTACTCAAGATAGCTGTGAAGCTGCCAGACCCCATGACCACAGTCTTATCAAAGACCTTGATGAAGAGAACCCAGCTCTGTGGATGCCTGAGACATAGATAGCATGAAGCTATAAATGTGCAGTTTCAGTGTAGTTTGGGGTGATTTCTTTTGCCTTGTCACATTACTAATTTACTCCCTAAGTTCCTACAGGTTCTAGAAGCTTCCACATCCTCAGCAGATACTGTCTCACAACTAAAAATTGCTAACATAGATGAGATGGGCTGGTGAGCCAATGCATCTGTTGATAAAAGATGGTTTTCACACTTGCTTGTTTTTGAGGTCAAGTTGTCTAAATGTAAGTCTTGAACAATGTTGCAAATTACTCACCGGCAGTGATTTGCTAAAGAGCTCTTCCCACAGAAATGGGAAAAGGAGTGAGAAAAGCGTGTCAGAGCAGAAGAAGCCCAGCAATGAGCTGGCTGTGGGCAGCGTGGGGCAGACAAGCTGCCCCTGGGCTCACAGGGAAACCACAGTTGTGACACTTGCTAAGACCTGGCTGCCAAAAAAGTGAAAGAGGTGAACTTCCACAAGGACACAGCAGTTAGCTGTTGGCCAGGAAAGGTGTAGAGTGTGGTGATGTAACTGCCCAATACTTTTTGTTCTCTTTGTTTCTGGGAAAACAAGTAGCCCGAAGGATGTGTCATGATGAGGAACTTTAGCAATGGTCTTTAAGAAGCCAAATCACACTGAAGCTGGGGACATGGAGAATAGAAATGGGGAAAACTATCTAAGGAGTTCTGAGCAGCTCCTCTTTAGTCTGTCCTGCTACAGAATGTGAGAATCTCTCTCAAGTGAGTTCATCTCGCCCTGCCCAAGCACACGTGCCCCTTTCCCTAGGACTTGGGTAGATGGGGACCCAAAGATTTCCTGCTCTTCTGTTTCCTTCCTGTCTGTGTAGGTACGACTATGCATCCTTCAAATCATAAAACAAGACAAAGACCTATGCAATGCCTGAGATTGAAAACCAGGTGCTTTCTTTAATTTACAAATGTAGTTTGCAGTTAAAAAAAAGGAAAGACAGATTCATAGGACCACAGATGACAAATTTTTCTAGTCCTCAATATAAAGAACTTAGAACAATGCTATGTTGATACTGAATAGAACCAAATATCAACATTCTGTTGTATTAAGCCAAGATGCAGGAGGACACACATAGCCCTGTGGGGTGGACCTATCCCATAATGAGAACCAGTCTGGCTGGGGAACAGGTATGGTGCTCAGGTCCTTCTGCCTTACGCTCTGCATCTTATAACAATCCAGATTTCTTTATCTGGAATAAGAGCCAGAAGGTATTATCTCATTTACTCCTTGCAATTATTAGATTCATAACAATTGAAAACTGTTTTTCCCCTTCTCATTCCAAGCATGGTATATTTGGTTAGTGAGTCCTAATAGACACAAGCTGCAGGTCCAGCGAATTGCACACATGTCTCCTGCTTGACTTGTGGCTGGCTTTTCCATAGTCTCACACAGTGCTCAGGTCCAGCAAGACTGAACCACTGAAGGTAGAGCTCCTTCCTGCTTCTGTGTGTCAGCTGGCAAAAGTTAGGCTCCCTCAGAGCCAGAGAGCAAAAAAAAGTCAGTGAAACTGAAAGAGCAGGGCAACGCAAGGACACGGCAGCAGGGGACTCACATACTTGCTTGCCTTTATCTAGTACCAACCTGCAGGGTGATCCTGACACAGTTGATTCACAGGGCCTGTCAACCTCCCTTCTGCCGCATGGGCCTGTCCATCTGTCAGATAAGGTCACTTCTGACTGATGAGTCAGCAGGACCCTCCTGACCTGGTAACTGATGTTACCAGGTAACAATCAAAATATTTCATCAGTCCAGTGTGCCTGGGTTCACCTAGAGCATGCAACATTCTAGGCCACCTGACCTAGGCATCGGCACTGTCTATGGAGAATCTTGTTTTTCCACTTTCCTGTCATTAAAACTTTAATTTATCACTTCGTGATCATATTCAGAGTGAATGCTATGAGTTGATTATTCTATAGAATGAACAGAAGCCTCCAGTTCTCAATCAAAATATTTCATCAGTCCAGTGTGCCAGTCATCCACCAACAGCACTCAGTGCAGAAAGAACACTGCATACAATTTTACCTAATGAAAGGAATCTGGGGAGCTCCCTGCACTGTGTAAAGGTTCAGCAGTGATAAAGGAGAGGAAGAGAACAGAAAAGGAGAGATGTCAGCCCAGTCCTGAGAGCGGAGTTTGCACCTCCAGAGAGTCAATAATGTGAAGATTTCCGTGGTGGCTGAAAGCAGGCTACAGCTTCACATTTTTGCACATTTGAGAACTTTCCTTTGTCTTTTATTTTTAAAGAGTTTTTTCTTGCCTTTTCTTTTGCTTTCTTGTAATCTCAAATTGAGATGCCCTCAGTTTTTTTTTTTTTTCTTCTCAGAAGGCAGATTTATGGGCAACAGATCAATATGTACTTATTTTTAATGGGGCTTTTTCACAAGAATTTTTGTACCTGGATAATGAATCAGATAAGGATTAGCTATTTCACTTTCTCATTCTCACTACTTCAAGCTTCATCTTGTTTCCCTACACTTTCCGAAAAGGTTTGGCTCATGATTTTAAATCACTTGACCAAATTTTATCTTATTTTAATCATCTCCCTGCCATCAGATTTACTAAAATGCTTAGAATACACAACTGGTATTTTTAACATCAGTACTAGCTCAGTCACCCATGATTCATCCATAGCCTTTGTGTGAAATTTTTCACTCATACAAAGGCACTAAAGAATGTACATTTTCTGCTCTGGATATTACTTTATAATTACATTCTTCAGATTACCTAGTGTTTTGGGATTAATATACAAAGTTAAAAGACAAGTTTGGTAAATATAATGAAAAGTGTTATTCTACTGTCATTGCAATGATTTACCATGGAGAAATGACTATTGATTTTACCAGAGCAATCAAGAAGGAAGGAATAAATATTTCAGCAGCTGTGCATTGTTTCTGGAAGTCATATGTTTCTATGGGTGACCTCGATGGCATCAGGATGATATTGGTTTCACAAGGCAATTTCCATCAGTGAGAATATATATTTAATTCCCATGGTTATTGTTTTTATTTTATTGCATAGAAATGGTCCCCAAATGAAATCCTCAAGCCAAGTTATATCAGCTTTAAATACCTGGAAAGTTTTCATTCAGAAAATTATAAATTAGGCATTTGGCCTGAAACTATATACTACACATAGTAATTATGTACTGTATGATAATATGTAACTGCATTACTATTCTATGTGTAGTACAGGATGGTGACTTATGTACAGTACAATATTTTCTAAAACTTAATTGCCTTTATTCTATTTCAAAATTCAAGTTCTGTTCTGTAACTAGAAAGGGAAAATTAAACATATATTTATATTTTTTCACTTGGAGAATTTGGCTCTTATAGTAAAAATATTAGTCCAATTTTCTTACATAGACAGACATGCACATCCCCAGTTGTAAAATGAGAATAGTAATATCTACACTGGAATTATTAAGAGGGTTGTCTTAGTTACTTTCTACTCATTGCTGAGACAAAATATCTGATGCCCAAATTTGGGAAAGGACAGGTTTATTTCTTACAGTTTTTGGAGGTTTCAGTTGTCTCCAAGGCAGGGTGACATGGCAGGGCCGCAGTTCATGGTGGTGGCTACAAACAGCAAGGCGGAAACTGTCAGGAGAGAGACACGCCTTCTTTCCGCCATTACATCATATCCTGGCTAAACCCCTAGGCAGGTGTAGCACTGACACCATCAATCCAAACCCCAGACAATGAACCAATCACAAATGCACAATGCAAATGCATGAGGCCTGGGGGCCACTGACATAAACCATAACAAGGGTCAAACAAAATTTCACATTTGAGCATGTTCTGTAAATTTAACATATTGTGCACCATGTTTGTTGATGGTGATATCAAGGTTCAGAGGGGCTAAAAAATGCTCCACATATTAAGGGGTAAAGATGAAGTGTTATTCTTCACTTTCAGGTTGCATAACCCTAAACCTATATTTCTCCTACTTTATCACAGTGCCTCCATTTTTCTGATGACTAGTGTCTCCAACAATGTCTTCTGATCCCACTCTTGAGTACTTACTATGGCCCAATAAAAAATCGGGTACTAAGCATAAATGAAAATATAAAAGGTACTTCCTAATGAGGTTCCAAATACCAATCTCTTCTTCAGTGTGTTAACTGCCCTCCACGTTTTGAGCAGGTCAAGTTATGCCCTATGATGATAGTGACACTATATTATCACATAGACAACTATAAAGTGTTAATGTAACAACTACAGATGATCTAAATGCTTGTTGGGAATGATTAATTTTATGTAAAGCATAACTTAGCATGTTGACACTATTAAGAACTTCTCGTGGGTGGAAGTGCTCTCCTGTAGGTCTTTACTTTAGTTGAACAGGTAAAATTATAATAACACTCTACAGCTTATTCAAAGATCCAGCCCCCATCCCTCCACCTGGTCATGGATCACTCTAGAGCTGACAAGCTGAGATACTATTTCTAGTGTATCCAAAACCTACTCTGGTGACCATGGTTTTAGTCTTTGGGTATTGAGATCTTGAAGAAGGGGGAAAGTTTGTATGTTTTTATTCTTTTTAAATTAAACTTATACTGCAGGCATCATTTACAGAGAAAAATAGCCAAGTGTTTGTACTAAATTTCCTATTTTGAACTAGAGCTTGCAATGTGCAATTAATCTCAGAGCTTAGATCTAATATGTAAAATATGCTTATCTTCTAACCTCTTTCATGAATCTCACACTCTTTGCATTCTCAATTTGTTTGTACTATTCTTTTAAAACTAAATCCTAGTGTATGTTACAAATACCAAAAGATAAAGGATTTTTCTAAAACTCTACAGGGCCACAAAAATGGTAACAGTCATTAACTATTCTATGTATTCTACAATTAAATATTTACAAAGGCATTTCATGAGAAGAAAATATTAACTTGATAAAACTAAGTCAGTAACAAGTATCCATTAGTGTAATTTTTATCTCCTCAATAACACATATTCATTGTACATATTAATGGAGTTACATGCTATTATGACACACACAATATCCAATTCCTACTAATCATTAATTTACATTCAAGTTGCCTCTTACTAATTTCTATATATTAGCCATTTGTACTTCTCTTTTTGAGATGTGTCTATTCAGATAATTTGCCTGCTTTTAATTGGTATAGTTGCTTTTCAATTGTTAAATTTCTGAATATTTAATATATCTTGGATATGCACCCTCTGCCTGATGAAAAGTGGGGGAATATTTTCTGCTATTCTGTAGGGTGACTCTTCATTCTGTTGATTGTTTTCTGTGCTCTGAAGTTTTTGGTCAGTATCAATCCATTTGGCAATATTTACTCTTGTTCCTGTGATTTGGGGTGATTCTCAAGAAAAGCATTGCCTGTCTCAGTGTCTTAAAAGCATGGAAATAGTAAGTCAGTTAAAGGAGACATGTGGTAGAGTAACTCTGGAGTATTTGCTGAGGTTTTAAGACCTGACTTTGAGAAGATGAGTGACATAATAACATCTTTGTTGTGTGGAAAGATAATTTGCTGCTAGTGTGATTAGTGATTGATGAGTTGAGTGGCTTCATGCAGGAAGTCAATAAAGATGATCTTATTGGAATTAGGTAAATGAGCAATAAGATCATGAGAAGGTGAGATGTTAATATGAAAATAATCATATCTGCCAGAACTTATATTTATGATATTGTGAGCGATAATTGAAGCAGTACTGTTTAACCAGTAGATAGAATTAGGGGGAAAAGACAAAGATATGGCCCTTATTTAGCATATTTCTTATTTGTGTGTACATGTTTATTTTACTTTTACAAATAACCTGTGATTATTGTAAACTGACAGTTTGTATCATATTTTTTTGCATAAATATCTGAAGAAAATCATTCTTTTTGATAATATTTAAGGTAAATCATAAAGGAAAAGAGTTGATTTTTTCCATTTCCGTTATAAAACTGCAGTAAGCACTTGTTGTTATAATATGTTTTCTTAGAGATTTCTATGTATATAATATCTTTCTCTCAAGACTTCATCTCAATCGTTTCCATTAGAGTCTTTCATTGAAACTACACAATTATTTTCAAGAGGCTCTCATGCAAATCAACATGTCTTGCTAAGTTGTGACAAATAATTTTTTTAGTTAATAGGGAATATTGAGAAAAATTCTTGAGGGAACATAAGAGATGACACATATTTTGAGAGGGGACAGGAGACACAGTTCATTGTCCTGATGTCTTTCATGGAGAGAACAGTAGTGAGTGACACAATAAATTGCTAAATTCTGTATCAGTGCTATGCAAGATGTTCTGGGGAAGCAAAGCTTTGCCATGGTGAATAGCAGGAGAGTCTCAAACATCCTGGTTTTACCACTTACTAGCTGTGGTGGTTTGAAAACTGATGATCAATTTAAACACTTGCTGAACTGAATCAGCGTGGTGCTGAGTGTAGATGACCCACCTGAGATTGCTGCCAGCATAAAAAAGAGACCTGGAAAGGAAGAGTAGGTGTTGTTGTTTGGTGCTGTTGGTTCTCCTGTTGCCATGGGTTCTCCTGGAGGAGCTTCCTGAGCTTCTTTCCTGATAAGAACTTGGCTGTTCTCATCATCAGAGGAGCTTGGGACCTTGTTTCTGACAGTGCTGTGGTTCACTTTGGAGGAGCTCTGGTCCTTTCTTTGAGCATTGCTTCCTGGCTCCAGAGGGGAAAATTTGTGCTGGAGCAGCTTGTCATGCTGGCTTCCTGATTTGAACTTGATTGTTCTCATCATTGGAGGAGCTCAGGATCTCGTTGTCACTGAGGATTGCTGTTGTATTATTCAGGGAAGCTCTGGTTCTTATTTTGAGCGTTGCTTCCTGGTTGTAGTGCAGAACCCTTGGCCTACTGGCACAGATCCTTCCTCCTGCTGGCACAGACTTTCTAATTTTTATCACTGATCTTTGGGCCCTCCCAAAGCAGATTTGTGAAACAGACTTGCATGAGTCATTGTCTTGGGCTCTAGCTCTTCAGCTGGACTGATGCAGGGCACTGCCTTGGGATCCAGGCCCTCAGCTGAATTTTCTAGGTCTTCAATGTGTGGACAGTTGTCCTGCACTTTCTTTGTATTTGACTCTTTGGGTGAGCATTATAAATAATACTACAAATTATGTGTCCTTTATTGTCTTGTTCTCCTTGCAAGATCCCAAACTACAACACTAGTTCTGTGATGTGGGGCAAGTTATTTAACCTCTCTTCCCTAGTCCCAGAAATAGAGACCATAATAGTGTTTATCTCCTATGACTATTAGAAGAATTAAAGGGATTTTTGCATATAGAACACTTCACAAAGTGCTTAGCAAATGATGGCTGTGGTTATTAGGGCAGCTGACAAAAAAGGGAAAAGATAACTAAAAAATAGAAACCTATTGAAAAATATTTGGACTTTGGTAAGGTTGATACATTGTGGCAACATGAGGAGTTTAGAAGTTTAACTGAGAGACTGAGCAGAGAGCCAGGGTTCTTAGTTTGTAAATATCCTCATCCTGCACCAAGGAGGGCAAGGAGATTTTGTGAGTGCCACACCCACCCTGGAGGAGGGGTGGCCTGTATACAATATAAGCTAGGAGAAAAGCCTTGTTTCCTTTCCTTTTTTCTCTGGCTGCTGCCTTGAAGTGCTGCCCCAGAGCCATGCCACCCTGCCTTGGAGCCAGCTGATTATGGACTGAAACCTCCACAGCAGTAAGCTAAATAAACCTTTCCCTCCCTAATTTTGGGTGTCAGATGTTTTGTCTCAGCAACCAGAGAAAAGTAACCAAGACAGAATTCACGTTAAAGTATTAAGTTAATGAACAAAAAGAGTATACAGCAGAGCAGTAAACAATATGTATCCATGTGTAGAACCTCAGTGTCATGTGCACAGTAAGTGACCAGTACTAATAAATGTCTGAAATAGTAATATTTTTATTCCTGATTATATATTTGAAAGTGAAATTTTAAAATAAGAAATGAGAAAAAATGTAATTGGCAAATCAGGAGAAGAGGAATATATATATATATATATATATATATATATATATATATATATATATATATAACTGCTGTTCTTTCCATGAAAGACATTGGGACAATCATCTGTTTCTCCTGTCCCCTCTTCTCAAAATATTTATATCTATATATCTATATTATATCTTTGTGGAGAGATATATATTTAATTACATTTCTTGATTTCTTGAGCTATGAACAGAAAACCATATGCCTTGACTTCTACACAAACTATTGGGTAAAATGAAATTATCTCTTTAAAGACTTAAGAGAAAGAGTCGCTGTTAGTGTTGACACAGCATGTTTTTAAACTGTCGTATAATTTAGTCACCCAGGGAGGTTTGTGTGGTTGCTCTTACAGTATTCTCAGTGGTCACTGTCTGTGTTTAAACATGTATTAAGACACTAATGCAGTTTCTATCATGATCTGTTCTGTGACTAGGGGGCAGGAAAAACTCCTAAAAACAGTCTTGATATCTAACTTATCTACTGCACTCAAGTAATTACCTAATGTAAGCAAAGCAAATATTGATTATTGGTTTTATGCTTAAGCAAAACTGGCATTTATTGAAACCAATGTTAGTTAAGGGTGTTAGCTAAGGAGGAAAGTCTAATATCTTAATCTATTTCAACTCTTTCAACAAAATGCCATACACTGAGTTCCTTCTAAGGAATGGAATTTATCTGGTGAAAAATCTGGTGAAGGCTGTGAAGCAAAAGACCAGAAGCCCAAAAGAGTTGAAGAGAGTTCATCTTTTTGCTGTAACCTTACATGGAGGAAACGGAAAGAGACCAGAGTTCTCTCTTACACAGGAGGTAATGCACATAATGAATCTACCAAAGACCCACCTCCAATAGGGACTTGGGGTTAGGATTTCAACATATGATTCACATAGATTTAGGGGTACAGAAAAATTTACTTTTCTTCACCTGGGTTTTCTGTGTTTGCATATGAAAGCGATTTGTAAAAAAATATCTTATTACTCTGTAGTATGTTTTCAACAAAATCTGGAATGAGAACACATTTCAAGTCTTTTTGGAGGCAAATTATTTCGACAGTCTCTGAGGCCATTATTCATTAATTGATCCATGCGTTCTGCCACCACAAACTGGAGGTGACATACACCCGATTATGTTTGATTTGATTTCTTAGAGCTCATATAACATTTCTAATTAACAGTCAAATAACTGAGATTCAGCTCTCTGCAGGCAACCTTACAAAAGCTTTGAGGGAAGAGAAAGTTGTTAGCTGCCACTGAACTTTGCTTTTTATTTTTATTTTTTTCTTCTGTGCTGTCAAATGTCCAAGTGATAAATCAGAAGTTTGAAAACTGTATCAAAGCCAGGCAAGCATATGTCATGGCAGGCTTGTGCCAGTGTCGCATTAGGATTCACACCAGTGTGGGTTCTTTGAGTGAGGGGCTGGGCAGCCCACCATTGAGATGCTACGCCGTTCCCACCTTCTGTCATGTCTAGTCACTCATTCAGGTTCAACAGGGACTCATCAGATGTAAAGATCAGAGGACAAAATAAGCCTCCGACGTGAGTGGCTGGAGACAGACAGGTCACTGCGTTGATTGCACATCATTTTGACAGGGATTGTCACAGAAAGGTAAAGACTGACATTCACAGACACTTCAATAAATTCATTTTTAAAGGTTATTTACTATAGACTTTGACAGAAGGATATGAAAGACAAGCAAAGCTAAATCATTTGAATGGATACTAACATAATAAAAGAGGATTCAGGGGAAACAAAGATTAGATTTTCTGAAAAGCGTTTATGAGAAGGATGTTTATCACGCCTCTGGTTCACCTGAACACGCTATTGGTGAAGCAAGTGCAACACCGCGGCGGGTTTCTTGTGTGGAAACTTTGCCAGACTGAAGCTGCACCGGCTAGGTCGTTTCTATCCTGTGAGTTTGCCCTTTGTGTGTTCTGCTTGATTTCTTTCCCCCTTCTTTCAGGGCATCCCTTTAGCTTCAAAGGGATAAGGAAGATAAATCTGAAAACGGACTTCGGTTGCAATTGTTCTTTTTTAAGTGGTGGAAGTGGAGTGTGCGAGAAAACAACCCACGTTATTCCATGGGACTGGAATCTCATGAGACATAATCATCCCTAAAGTGACTTCTGAAGGAAAGCATGGTGTTTATATGTTTGTCTCCTCATGGTTTCTCAGTGACTGCCCTGTTTATCTGCACAAATACTATACAGCCTCCATGGGTTCCGGTCAGCCAGTCCTTGTGTTCTGTGGGAGACAAGCAAAACCGAGTCATCAGTGCCAAGAATGAAAAAATTTCAGCTACTAGAAATGACAATTTCAATAACATATTTCCCTAAAATAAAAGTCATCATTTAATATGATACAGATTCCTATAGAAATTCTTTTAAGTCAAAAATATAAAGTAGGGGCTGGGGATTTAGCTCAGTGGCATAAGCGCCTGCCTGGCAAGTGCAAGGTCATGAGTTCGATCCCCGGTACCACAAAAAACAATACAAGCAAACAAACAAAACCACATCACACTTTAAAAATATATAAAGTTAAAATAGTACAACTATTTTACAATGACAATACAATGACAAAAAGATAAAACTGCATAACATTTACAGTGCACTGTATGACATTGATATGTTTTTATAAGTAGAAAAATGTATTCTTCATGTAATTTGAGGTAATATCATAATATTCTTCATATGAGTCCTATCTTTAAATATTTTTACATATCTTAACTATGTAAATATATTCTACTATACTTCTCAACATCCAAGTAAATCATTATTTTCTAATAGTCACCCAAAGAAGGAATCTTTGTCAGTGGTCTGTGAAGCTGCATTGTTTCTTCACTTTTCTGATCTTTCACACGTGTGCACCTGTATAAAATTTTGATCAAATTTAGATTGTGCATCTAATTCATATGTATATTACGTATGCAAAAGAAATATCTATTTTGCTCAACTTGAGTGATACACCTCACTTTGGTTGGGAATTCAAACACTGTTGATGGAGGTTTATTTACCAGAGTATGTAAACTTTCCTCCGAAGTCAAAGCTTCAGCCAACTTTGCAGGCTGAAACAACTCTCTAACCAGAGTCGCAACTGGGAACTAATTAGTACTATGTAATTCAGCAACCAGCTTGGTGGTTATAAGTACAGCTTAGATAGATGCCATTCTGACACCCAGGTTGTTTATTACCACTGAAACAAATGTCAGCCTCTGATCAGAATGACCAGTGGGTGAGAAGTTCCATTTACTGTGTCTACGGAAGAATTCATGGGAGTAAAATATTTCCTTGTCTCCTACCACATAATTCAGTTAGCATAATCATAACAAAATAAAAATTGTATGATGGACATGTGAAGTAGTTTATGTTCACCAAAAATATAGTACTCTATGGTTAAGTAATATTATGAAGTATTTACATATGAAATTATAACTTCATGGATAATTGTGACAGTATCAGAATTCTCTCGGTATTTTAGGGACAGAATGAGCTAAAGATTCCCCATGATTTTTTTCTTGCATATTTTCAAACTTAGTAACTTTTTTTTTGCAATATAGACCTGTTAGTTGCTTAAAATGCACCAAATTTAATTTTTCACATATACAATTTTCCTTGAAAATTATTTTGTGTTTTCAGTATTTGGAGTTAATTTTCCTTTGTGAATAAATAATTCATTTCCCTTTTTAAATTTTTATTGATCTCAAATTTAACTTTGTTTACTGTCCTTATCACCTTTTAGAATCTACATATAATTCTGCATGACATTATACTGTTAGAGCCAGAAATGTGCCAAGTGCAAAGAGAAACAAGTTTTTTTTTTTAATCATATTCTCATGGTCTCTGTTTTTTGGACTTCTATCTGAGTGAAATGCCGACAAATTTCATAGATTTATCCTCTCATTATCGTCCAATTCATCCAAGTCCAAGTCCAGTTGCAGTTTAGAACTTTCCCATAAGATGAAACACTATCTGCTCTTTTCCCACTGATTTGGAATCATCATTGGTGAACGGGACAAGAATCACCATCTTCATGAGTAGGTCATGGTCCCTCTGCATGATACAGGGAGATTTAGTAGGAGCTTTAGAAACTTCCCTCCTTGGAGTTATATATGGTGGTTGTTCTCTGGTATGTGAGAGATCTCAATTATGTGGTAACAATCCCCTCAGTAAATGGTTTCTGAGCTCAGAGTAACTGGGTCACCTCACTTTATCAGCTTAGTAACAAAGACTTTCAAACTTCTCTTGCTCTCCAACTCTGAAGACTGTACACTCTGGCTCATGGGAAATAGGCACTTTTTCACAACTCAACTCTGTCCCTCTCTCTTTTGTGGTGTTAATTTGATCCTTATTCTGAGACTTTGCCTGGTCTGGGTATAAATTAATGTGCATAATCAGTTGAATTTTAGCAAAGGAACTTATTCTAAGAACTCTGCCTTGCCTTTTCAATCTGAAAAGACCTTAAGTAAAAGCAAGAAGACTTCAAAGAAAAAATAAACTCTGCCTATTGATAAAAGCTTCAGCTGGTGTCTAAAGTTTCCAAATTATGGAAATCCCTTAAAACTGTATCCTTTTAGGAAATCTCTTTATAGTTGGCCTATCTCATAATTAATTTCTTAGTAGATATCTCCTCCTGGTTCTGTTTCCTTAATTGAATTTTATACTGGTACCAGAAGGAGTTCAAGAGAGACAGAATTTTAGGATGAGTATTTTTGGTATTGGTTTTCTGGTATTTGTTCTTAAATTGATTCATCTTATTAGATTTTAAGGAATTGATGATAGAGTGTTTATTGGTGAAGAGGGCACTGGTAGTTCACGACATGGTATAATACTGAAGATATGTAAAATAGTGCTTTAAGATACTTAATTTGATGCTTCTAAAAGAAAACATCCAAAGCAACCATGTCCTGGATGCATCAGTATATTTAAATCTAATCAAGAAGTATACAGGCTTGTTCTTAACTGCACTGAAAAAAGTAGGGAAATAGACTAGAGCTTCAAATTCCTAGTAGAAATCCTTTATATTCTACTTTAAAATTCTGTAATTGACCTGAATGTAACCTTTAGCATGTGTGTATCTTGAGACATAAGATTGCTGAGAATTATTCAGAGTTTTACTTTTTTAAGTGATTACATATGAAGCAAATTGAATTCCAAGCATCAGTAGAATTTCTTCTACTGCAATGAGGGCACCAATCAAAAAGCTGTAATGGTGTAATGTGGGAGGATTAAATTCTTAAATTTTGTGCATCTTCTTAATAATAAAAGGCCTTTCTCCCCTGCCTAAATTAGTCCTGCTTTAGTAAAAGAACCTGCAATGGATTCTTGTGTAGACACCTCACACAGCATTGCTGATTTCCCTCAAGACCTGCTTTCACTACTCCTTTCTCCTCTAGAACTAAAATTTAAGATTTAAGTACCACTGGGCCCCAGGATGAGAAGGAGTATACAAAGTGTGAACTATGAGAAGGTATACTACCTAAAAGAATAGCTGCATGAGTTTTCCAATTTGTACAGACAGAAATATGAAACATATGAGTAGGAATGGATCTTAAAAATGTGGAATCATGGTGGAAGAAATCTGCTTGATCAGATTTAATTTATTATTATAAATTGACTAAGTAAAATATTTAAGGTTCAGTATTTAAATTCAAGAAGTCAGAACTTTGGTTGGTTGTCTAGAACTTGAATCCATATACAGTTTACAATAAGAAAAACTGAAGTGTCAAAATTGACAAGTATACTGCAGAGGATGGCATCTAAAATCTTAGGACATTGGGACATCAGAATATTAACATGTGGGATTTGCTCCTGTAGTTCAGGGGAACACCGATTTCTTATCACAACTATGAGAGCTACTTTTTGAGGGAAGATCAGCATCTCCGAAGCCCTCTGTAATCACTATGGCCCACAGATCAAAAACAGCAGTGGGAACTCCTCTTACACGACTTTAAATGTGTAGATGCAGTAGCATCCTAGGGCAGCAGGAGCCCAGAGGCATCTCTTTGTCTTCAAAGCCAGGGTGATCATGGTTACCATAATGAGCAGAGTTGTGGAAGCATAAATCCTAATAATCTGATTTATACAAACCTATAGTATTGGCTAGTTGATGATGGCATTCATACAGAAGAAATACTGGGCAATCCACTACATTTGAGTTCATCTTTATAAAGAAAGTAGTTCTAGATCCATTGAAGAAAAGTTTAATTAAATCTTAAAAATACAGGCGAGCTGTTACCACTCAATCCTGTTGCAGTGCACAACTATGGTGTGGCATTAGGGATGAACAATTACTTGGAGTCCAGGTTCAGTTTAACTTCCAAGAAGGCCCAGAGGGGCTATCTTTTACCCAAGACCCCTCAGCAAGAAAGAGTCTCAGACAAAAGCAGCCTGAAACTGCGGAAGCTGCTGCAATTTTTTGTTGATAGAACCAGGAAGCAAAGACAAAGGACAAAAGAGGAACATCTGTGCAGGAATTCAGGTAGGAGACAGGGGAAGGACAGGAAGAGGAAGGGGATGAGATGATCCTAGAGCCAACCTAAGTAATAAGTCAGAGTATGGGGAAGACAGTGACCAGGCCATATACTTTAAGGTGATGCATGTTGATCCTATGTATGTTGCAGCCCTGTGAGCCATCTTTAAATCTCTAACCATGCAATCCAGGAGGTTTGGGGCTTGTGGCCCCCAAAAGCCCCTTACGTCTGCATAGCCATCCTATGTATACCTTTGCTTAGTGCCCCTACTCAATCCTAAGAGCTAATATTTACAAACACAGAATTCTTTGAGTAAAAGTGGGATTCTGTCTCCCTGAAAATACGGATATTACTACGGCTTCAGCAGTTTATAGTATTAATCTTTCTTCAACTTTTCCTGTAGGGAATATGTGGTAATCTATCAAGATGATAATTCACTATGGAAATAATCACAGTCTTCATAGATTAGTAGACACTGCTTCTGAAATGACACTAATGCCTGGAGACCCCAAAACATCATGTCAATCTACTGGAGGAAAGGCTTTTAGAGGTCAGTTGATCAATACCATTTTACTTCAACCTTGTATTACAGTGGATCTAGTGGATCTGAATGTATCTATGATTATTTCAGTCATTATAGAAAGCATAAGTCTTATGGTTACACTCCGCAAAGGGCAGAATCTCCACTTGGTACCTTGATTTGGGTGATGATGGTTATCATGCTTAAAAAAAAAAAGGCCAGTGGAAGACAGATGTACCTTTGACTACACAAAGAGTTTTTTTGAAAAGAGACATTTTTTCCTAGAGATATTTCAGAGATTAGTGCCACAATCAAGAACTTGAACAATGCAGGAGTTTTGAATCTCACATCCCCCCCGAGTCATTTATTGGGATGTGCGGAAGACTGATGAATCTTGAAGATGACAGTAGGTTAACTTAGCCAGGTGGTGACTTTGATTGCAGCTGTTCTTCCAGATGTGCTTTACCTTGCTTGAACAAATTAAGGCATTCTGTGGTATGTGATATACAGATACTCTTCAGGCAAATGTTTTCCTTTGCATCTATGAGGAAAGGGACCAAGATAACATGTGTTTTTCAAGTGTGAATGCCATCAATGCACCTTCACTCACCTGCCCCAGGAGAAAATCAGCTCTCCAAACCTATGTAATAACTCTGCCTTCTGAAAACTATTATGTTAATGCATAACATTGATAACATGTTAATTAGAACTACTGTGCAAGACAGAGAAAGCATTCTAGACATGATCTCTAGTGGCGTGAAGCATGAGAAATATCTCTTCTAAAGTGAAAGATTAATTTTTGCATCTGGCCTCTCAGAGCTATTAAAAGATCACGGTCTTTGACAGCTCTCTATAGAAGAATTATGAGTCAAGCTCTTAAAATTTTGGAGCAAAGATCCACTTTTTTGTGCTTAAGTACTCCCCAGTTGAGAAATACCTTAGTGGGGTGTGGTGGGGTATGCGTGTGATCTCAGCAGTCGGAGGGCTGAGGCAGGAGGATCACCACATATTTAAGAAAGCCAGAACTACACAGTGAGACCCTTCTCCAAAATTTTTTTTTTAATGAAAAATACCTTATAATGTTTGGTGCTTTGTATCAGAACTAAGAGTCTCATTATCTAACCTTGAACCACCCTCATCAAATTTTTACATGACCTGAGCTGCCCATCAGGAAAAGTAGTTTGTGACTGCTCATCAGTACATGAGCTTCTGGGGAACATTCAGATTCAAAACATAACACTGCTACACAGGTACAAAGAGTATTCCAGGACATAATCTATAAGGCTTCTCAGTGGTACTACGTATACTTAAAAGAACTATCGAAAGTTTCAAAGATTCATACCCAGGGGGACTTCTAATGGCTCAGACTCCTGAGAATTGAGAATTGCATGGTTAGAGATTTAAAGATGGCATATATGATTAGACTTGAGCAGGCTCTGTGGAACAAATGGGAAATGTGTGTTGTCGCCTTTCACAACTGTAACCTACTTTCTCATTCCAAGCTCATATCTGTGGCCTAAAGCTGCCTATCATCTTATTGGTTGAATAAAGAAGAGAAAATGGACCATGATTTACACTTGGTTCTGTATCATACACAAACACAATGAAAAAGTAGACAACAGTATCACCAAATTCTATTTCTGGGGACATTCTTGAAGGACAATGATAAAGGAAAATATTTCAAGGGAGCAGACCTTCAAACAGTATACCTAGTTATTCATTTTGCCTACAAAGGAAAACAGGGTAACAGTGTATGTTTTATTTGTGATCTGTTGCCAGTGGTGAGGCTGAGTGGACAGGGACTTGGAAGGAAGACACTAGACAATTTATCTGAAGAAAACCTGGGGACGAGACATGTACATATAACTAGAGTGAGCAAATAATGGGAATATATTTTGCCTTTGTGTGAACTACTATAGAAGTGTAATTTTAAATAACTAAGTGGACAGGATTGCCTGTCCTATGAATATCATCCAGCTTCTTTCCCCAGAAACTTCTGTCATTGGTTAAGGGGTTAATAAAGAAAATAACCATGGAGGCAAGGATGGGAGCTATACATGGATTCTACTCCAAAACTCAACCTAGATATGGCCAATGTTGAGTGTGAAACCTGGCATTATTCTCTGGAGTGATTAGCCAGCTGCCTGAAAGCAAGTTGATGATTCTAGACCACTTCCATCATGAAAAATGCACTATTTTATGCTTACCAAAAGAGGCACTCTGGATATGGATTTTCTATATTAGCATACAATGTTCCTGTGCAAACATCTATCCATAGACCTACAAAACCTTCCTCAACATCACTGTACTCAAGAAAGCATTGTATCTGATTAAGAAATTCACTTATCTTCATATAAAGTTTATCAATAAGGGCTGGGGATTTATCTCAGTGGCATAAGCACCTGCCTGGCAAGCATGAGGTTGTGAGTTTGATCCATGGTACAAAAAAAAATCTTATCAATAGACTATTTCATGAAATTCACTGGTCCTACCATGTTCTTCATTATTTACAAGCAGATGGTTTGAAAAAATAGATTTCAAAGCCATAGTTACAGTATATCTAGGTGATATTTTGTAAGGCTGGGGTACTATCCCTAACTATGTTCTAAAATAACCATCTAGAATACTGATGCTAATTCTCTCACAGCCAGGATGAGTGTGTATGAATCAAGGAGTTGAATTTAGGGTGATTACACATACTTTTACTACACTGTTCTACTAATAAAAATATTGCTTTTTGTTCTACCACTGTAGACCCAAAAGTCTTAGAAGTTAAGAAAGGCCATTGAAGCAGAATTTTTGCACTGATGACTGCTGACAATTCCTACAGAAAATTGGGTCTCCAGTGGCTTTAGTCAGAAAAATAACTGAGAAAATAATGGGGAATGAAGAAAGGTTCCTTTTCTATCATGGCTTCAGGGATAACAGTCTATAGTTGTCTAACTCCAGCTATGGGTCTGTAACACGACAGATCATCATAGCAGAAGACAATGGTGGATTAAAGCTGAAAACCTCATGGCAGGCAGGAAGCAGAGAGGAACACCCAGAGGAAGATGATGCAGACAAGATGCAGTGATGTCCCCATGACCCACTGCCTTCACTATGCCCAGCCTCCTAAGTGTCCATCTCCTTCCCATGATACTCTTCATCTAAGAATCCATCAATGAACTGATTCACTGATGAAATTAAAACCCTCATGATCCAATTACCTTTCAATCCCCCTCCAACACTGCTCCTCAGTACATGAGCTTCTGGGGAACATTCAGATTCAAAGCATAACACTGCTACACAGGTACAAAAAGTATGTCCAGGACATAATCTATAAGGCTTCTCAGTGGTACTACGTATACTTAAAAGAACTATCGAAAGTTTCAAAGATTCATACCCAGGGGGACTTCTAATGGCTCAGACTCCTGAGAATTGAGAATTTGAGGTACTTCAACAAGCAAACGACAACCAGCTGAGGTGATTTCTGAGGGAAAATGGAATATGAAACACTAGTGAAAACAGCAGTTATAACCACCAACTGTCATCACCTGACCAGTTACAGAAATTAGGACTTTAGTGGCTATGTTTTATCAGGGGGTTTCTATGTCAATTTGACAGGACCTGGCTACAGTGCTCACATATTTAGTAAGACTTTATTCTCAGTGTTTCTATGTCAGTAATTCTTATATGAAATTAATGTTTAAATTAGTGGACATGGTTAGTGGTAGAATTCTTATCTAAAAAGTTCAAGACTCTGGATTCAATCTCCAGCACCATACAGTTAAGAAAGTGTTGTCGTTTAGACCTACAGTAACCTGAAAAGTCTCACAAGGTGACTGGATCATAAAGGTGCTGTACTCATCAGTGACCCATCCATTGATGAGTCTGTACCCCTGTGGCTGTGTCACTGGAGCACAACCTGGAAGGGAGGATTCTTGTCCCCAGATCCTTCCTCCCTCTCTCCTTCCTGCTAGTCATAGATTGAATAGCTTTCCTCTGTCCAAAACTCTCACCATGCCATTTCTGCCTTGAAACCAGTCAACCCTCCACAGACTAAATACCCTGACACTGTGAGCCAAAATAAACGTCTTCTCCTTAAATTATGGGGCTAAGGCATTCTGTCTCTGGGCCAAGAAATTAACTAACAAATAGATAGATTGAGAGATACACAGATAAACAAATAGATAAATGGTGAATTTTGAGTAAAGAAGATTACCATCCAGAATGAGTGGGCTTTATCCAGTCAACTGAAAGCCTTAATGGAACAAAGATTGATTCGCTGCAAAACAAGAAGAAATTTTGCTTTTGGACTCAAATTGTACCTCTTCCCTGAGTCTCCACATTCCCAGTATAACCCACCACATGATTTTGGACTTTGTAAGCCTCCACAATTAATTAAGATCTTTTTGTGTCTCTGTATCTCTCTGTCTTTCTCTGTCTCTCTCTCTCTCTGTCTCTCTCTCTCTCTGACTCTGTCTCTCTCTCTCTTTCTCTCTCTGTGTGTGTGTGTGTGTGTGTGTACCTTTGTCTGTCTCATTGGTCCAGTTTGGAGAATTCTATTAATACACCTAGACTATCTCTTCCTTATTTTGTTGTAATTTGTCTATATAAAACCAATATTTTTATTTTCTTCCCTCTCTTATTTCTTTGTCATTACACAAAATGTTTTTTAAAAAATTAATTTATGTCATGGCATTTAAGTTACTGGATGGAAGGAGAGAAGATTGATCATTATGCTAGGGCTTTGCATTACTGTCTTATGGAGAAATGTTTCTCCTGCTTTTGGCTCTATGATAGTTGTATCCTTTTAGATAGAGCCATGACATTGTTACCTCTAGTTGGTGATTATTATGGTTGCTAAACTGACAAGAACTAGAATATGAACATCAGTTTTGTAAATCATGTTGGATGGTTCCGTCCTAGCCCCAGTCATTGCAACACAATTCTCATCTCTCCTGGGGAGGTCTTTTATAGCTGTGATTGAGGTTCATAATCAGTTGACTTTGAGAACATAATGAGCCTACATAACATAATCTGGATGGAATTGATTCAATGAGTTGAGAACTACTAAATCCTCTGGGGCTTCCTGTGATGAGGAAATCTTGCCCACAAATATATGCTTTGGCTTATGTCAGGCAGTACTGTCCTGCCCTTCCTGAGGGTCTGTTATGAGAACTTTGTTTTTGCATAGTGAGACTCTGCAAGGGTATAAACCAATCCCTTATAATGTATCCCTTAAAGTGTCTTTCCTATTGCTTCTTTTTCTTTTGTTTAAAAGAATAAGTATGAAACATGTATGATTCACAATATGTACTTTTTCTACTGATTCAGATGAAAGATAAGGTGCCAGTTTCTCAGTATTCAATTTAATTATCTCGTAACCCTCAAGTCACCAGTGTCACCATATTTGAAATCATTTTCATTCCTTCAGATCTGGGTTTAATTAAGTGATTGCCCATGTTTTTTGACAGTGTGTTTATTAATAAGTTTAGATCAATTAACTAGAAGCTTTGTTAGCAAAAGTTGAATACATGATACCCTAAATTATACAGATTATTAACTTAGATGAAAAAAATCTTAGACTCTCAGAGAATGTAAACCAAATAGGAAGATGATTAAATTCACCTTTAGATTTAAGTAGTTTGCACTAATAAGGACTAACAGATATACTCAGAAATAGATTTATTCTTTCTCTTTCTCACTTCTTTCCTTCCTTTCCATCTTTCTTCCTCCTGTCCTTCTTCTTCTGTCTTTTTCTTTCTTTCTTTTTTCACATATTCAATTACCAGCGATGCAAAGTTAAGAAATGGGAAGGTGCTGATTGAAGGGTAAGAACTTTCATAATTATAATATGACTATGCTGTGGGGTTCTAAAGTACAGTGTAGCTATGATTCATCATACAGATGTATGTTTTGTTGGTAACGAGTTACACAGTTTCCGCCTTCACTTTTCATATGTGCTTGAGATCTCTCATGGAGTACATCTAGTAAATCCTGAAGCATTAAACCAGAATCATTAGACTTCTGCAGAAAAGTCTTATTTGTGAAATCATGGAATCAGAAAGTCATAGCTGTCCCTGTGTGTTCTCCTACTGTGCGTTTTCCTAACAACTAATTGTGTTGAGCATCTTCTGTGTACTGTTTATATCGCCCATTGTGATATTGAAGTCCAAGTGTTTCTTCAAATATTCCGTGTATGTTTTAGGGTGAGGTTTTCTTATTGAGTAGTAAAAATAATTTGATTTTCCTACAAATACTTCATCCCTTATGGACATCTTTTTCTTGTTTAGCATTACAGCATATGAATTCATTGAAATTACATTTAGAAAAGCAGGGCTTTTGAATTTTGGCAATGCCCGGTGTATGAAGTATTTTCTTCTAAATGTGGTGATGCTTAGTGTCCTCATTAAGAAACATTGCCTTATAATTATTCTCTTCTAGAACTGTTACAGTCCTACATTGTAATTTTATGTGTTCCATTTATGAGATAATTTCATTCTCATGTTTAATTTTATTAATTACAAATACTTTTATGAATATTTTTGAGACTATTAAGAAGTTCGGAATTAATTTTTCTACAAAGATGTGGTTGCTTCATCACTATTTCTAGGCAGGACTACACTTTCCTCATGGTAATATTTTGGCATCTTTGTTGAAAATCAATTATATACATGGGGTGACTTCCATATTCTTCCAATTTTGCTCTTTTATTTTGAATGTTCAATTGGATGGTCTACATCATTTGAAATTCTACATATTTTATGATGGGTCCATATATTTCTACAAAAAAGGCTGGGGCTTTAATTAGGACTGTGTCAAATCAATAGAATAATTTGGAGGAATTGCCAGATTAACAATATTGTCTTTCCATTAATTAAAATTATCCATCTCTCCATATATGTCATTCTTCTTCCACAATACATTGCCATTTTCACTGTATATAACTTGCAAATGTTTTATGAAATTTTCCTCTGTGTATTTCATGTTTTGTAAATGATCTTTTGTAAATTATCTTTTAAAAATCAACTTTCAAAACATTTATGTATGTAATAATTCAATATATAAAATTTTCTTTATATACTATGACTTTGTTAATTTCACTTGCTACCTAGAAGACTTTTCTAAATACTTATTATACACACATAGTCATGTGAGTTGCCTGCTTTCCTAATAATGGTAACTTTTTTCTTTCTTTTCTGTAATGCTTTATCTATCCTGGCTAAAACATCCAATACAATTTTGGATACAAGAGTTGTGAACAGATATCCTTGTTTATCCAATTAACCTGTATTTCTAGTATAAAATATGCACCTTTGGTCAAGGATATTTTAATATGGTCTTGGATTAAACTTATTAGAAGTTTTGTTTAGGTTTTGGTACTACATTTATGAGATATATGATTTGTGGTTTAATTGTAATTCTTTTTTCCAGTTTTCATATCAGAGTAATGCAGGACTCATAAAACTAATTGGAATATACTCTGTCCTTGGTTTCTTCAGAAGTTTGTGTAAGATTGATTTTTCTCTGTTCCTGAAATATTTGATAAATTCACTATTAAAAATTTGTACTTCTAGTATAAAACAATGTTTCAAAATATGAGCTCATTTTATCATATAAAGAAATTTTTATAGTAAGGATTTTTGTGCTTGTTTCTTATATCAGTATATAATGTGCATCTTTTCTTAGAATTTTTCTTTCTTGGTAGGTTTTATCATAAAGTCATAATATTCCTCCAGCATTTTTAAAGTCTATGTTATTTGTAATAATGTTTGCTTTAATCTCTTGATTTATGACACATAATATTATTTTACTTCAAGATTACATGCAAGAGATTGACATTCTAGGTTCACATAGTTTGTTTTTTTCTATTCAGCACTTTATCATATCATTTTATGTGATTGTTTGCCATCATTTAGATAGAAATTCTATGGCATCCTTTTGCTCTTCTCTATGATGCATATCTTTTCTGGATAATAATAAAGATTATGTACTTCTCAAACTGCCAAAATGATATACGTTTTTGCTGTCTTATGCATATTTCTTTTGGTTTCAGTCCTTTGACCTTGGATTTCTGAATTCTGTAGTTTGTATTAAATTTGGATAGCCTTTAGAACTTATGTTTTCAAATACCTTTTCTGTTTACTCATTTAAAGAAACTATTATGCAGGGCACATACATTCTGTTCATTGCTTCTCAGTGTTTTGAAAATATTTCTGTTTGAGTTTAAATAGTTTATATTTCCTGGCATCAAATTCATTGACTTTCTGTTCTATTAATGGCCCATTAGCTCTCAGCTTATTTGGCAGGGTTTTTTCCATATATATATATACATATATATGTTTTTCAATTAAATTCTGTATACTATATAGTTTCTACATTTTCTCTCATTTTCTTAAAAGTTCTCTCAACTCATTAAATCTGTTCATAGTAGCTCTGAGTCATCTTCCCACTCTTTCTCTTTTTCCATTATAGAATTTTCCTTTATGATTTTAGATTAGGATGTTTGCTTTTCAGTTCTGGCTGCCATAACAAAAACATCCCCGATGGGCGGCATAAACAGCATCCATTTCCTCTGCACAGCTCTAGCAGCTGAGAAGTCAAGGTAAGAACACCAGCTTGGGCAGGTTCTGGTGATAGTTCTCCTCCTACTTTCCACGCAGAGAGACTTTCCTGCTACATCCACACACGGCCACGACATGGAAAGAGAGCTATCGCTTTGTCTTCATTGGCTCTTAGCGAGGCGCTGGTGTTAAGGCTGCTCGACTCCCATTAGCTTTCATCTTCCAGAGTTCACGTCTACTAACACCATTCTGTAGAGGGCTAAGATTTTAACATATAACTGAAAGTGGAGCCAGACATGAAGTTCATAACACTTTCATGTGTATCTGTTATGAAATGCCCGACAGTGTGTGTAATGCATTATTTAGTGTCTTAATTTTATCTCTCTGAGAGCTATTAATTCACTATAGTAGGAGTTTGATGGTGATTATGAGTGTAGGTCCAACAGTGTGTGTATTTGTAGTTACGTGACATCCTCTCAACTAGTTTTTGCCCAAACAGAGTTTAATCTTCATGTTAAATAAACATAAAAGGGGAATTTTGACCTAGCTCTACCCCTTCTGGATATTTAACCAGAAGAATTAGAAACAACATACCACAGCGATACATGTGCATCCATGTTTATAGCACCACAATTTGTAACAGCTAAATCTTGGCAACAATCCAAATGCTCATCAGCCAAGGAATAGATTAAAAAGAAAAAAAAAAAAAGACACTGTAGGCCGGGGATTTAGCTCAGCGGCCTAAGTGCCTGCCTGGCAAGCAAGCATGAGGTTGTGAGTTCAATCCCCAGTTTTAAAAAAAAAAAAAAAAGACATGGTATTTTTATAAAATGGAGTGCTACTCAGCTCTAAAGAAGGATAAACTCGAGACTTTTATAGGTAAATGGATGTAACTTGAGGCCATACTCACAAGTGAAATAAATCAGATTCACATGTGTAAACACTGTATTGTTTCCCCAGTGTAAGAAACTGAAAAAGTAAGTGAGATTCAAAAGGTAAAATATAAATTGTGAAAGGGAAAGAAACTGCTCAAAGACAGTGAACAACTGGGATGGGGGAAAGAAGAAGGAAAGGAAAAGGAAACAATATAAATACTAATTCTATTAATTCAAGGAAAGGAACAGTTTGTGCTTGTATTGTTCCATCAGTTCTGCATGCCTAGATCTGGTAACCTGAGCAACTCTTTAAAAAATAACAATATGCAGTAGAACAACCATTGTTAAATTCCTATCATCAGTAATAAAATAAATAAAAATAAGACCACACAAAATACTTCAATTTCCTAAATATACTCTGTGTTCTACCTGTTCATCCTGCTCTCTTGTCTTAAGCCATAGTGATTGCTGAGATCTTTATTATCTCTATAGTTTTTCATTTCTTCGAATGCTACATAGCTGGGACATAGCTGGAACCATATGGCATGTAATATTTTGTGCTAATTTTTTGTAATATGCATTTAAGGCCCCTGAACTTCATTTTATGGCTTGATAGCTCATTTCTATTTAAGCTGAGTTATACACCATTGACCAGCTTTAACTCAGCATATTTACCTACTTTAAAACATGGGTGGCTTCTAAGTTTTAGCAATTCAGAACAAAACTTCTGTGGACAACCATGTTCAGGTTTTTGCATAGAAATATATTTTTAATTTCTTGGAGTACTTATCAAGAAGCATGATTTCTGGAGTTTTGGTAACAGCATGATTAGTTTTTGTAAGGGTTTGCAATCCTGCCTCAGGCTCCCAAGAGTGCTGGGATTACAGGTATGTGCCACTGTGCCCCATTTTAATGTTGAATTTTTATCTGTATCTCGGGTGACAACTGTTTATGTGATATAAAGCAAAACATTTTTCCCAGTATGTGGCTTTTCCTTTATCCCTTGATAGTACTCTTCACAAAATATAACTTTTCATTTTAATAAGGTCAGTTTATTGATTCTTTCTGTCATGCTTCATTGCATAACCTAAGGTCGCCTGGATTTTCTCCATTGTTACCTTCCAGGAGTATTATGTTCTACATTTAGGTCTATGGCTCAACTTTGAGTTTATTTTTGTAAAATTTGTAAACGTTTTGAGACTATTCAATATTCAATTTTCTTTTTTCGTTTTTAGGGTTGAACCCAGGGTCTCAGGTGTGCTAAGCAAGCTCTCTACTCACTACGTTACATCCCCAGGTCTATGAGTTGCCTCTATCTTTCCCTAGTTTTGGGGGTCAGGGTATATAGATGACCTGTTGTTCCAACACCATTTGTTGAAAAGTCTGTCTTTTCTACATTCTATTGTCCTTGCTCTTTTATCAAAAATTCTATTGCCCTTGCTCTTATGCATGTTGGTATATTTCTTTGGCTTATTTTTCACTAATTTTATTCAAATTTTTAGTTGTTCATGAGGAAAGGCAAGTTCATTCTCAATCTTTATGGTGAAAAGAGGCAGTCTCAGAATAATTCCCGAATTTATTTGATCTAAGTAAGGATTTCTAAATAAGTATGATTTAGAATAAGATTTAGAGTAGTAAAAATAGAAAGAGCAATGGTGTGCTGGGTGGGATTGTAAGACACAGAAGTGATTGATATTAGGAATAAAGGAAAAGTGACTGAGGCCATTTAGGGAGGCTTCTTTTACCATGACTAATTAAATGCACCCTCATCGTTTGCCTTTTCCTTCTTCCCATGTTCTAGCTCAGATTTATTATTCCTTAAATATATTAGGCGATGTCTTAATGCACTATTAGGTCTTATAGCCATCTTAGTTGGCATTAATACAGCCGGGGAAACACTTGCTATGTGATGGTTATTGCCACTGAAGCAAGCAGGGAATTAAGGGCCATTAGTAACAATGCCTCCAGTACGAAAAATTCCATTATTACTAATAATATCATTTGGAAAACAAATTTAACTCTTCAAATTGACTTTCTAGAAAATATTACTCACTTGAGATGCCATAAAAAGATACCACAGAGTGAGTGGCTTATATGTCAGAAATTCATTTTCCAAGTTCTGAAGAATGGAGGTCCCAGATCAAGACATTGTTAGCGTAGGTTCAGCTGAGGATGCTGGTTGTTGGTGCAGGTCACAGATGCCAATGTTGTACTTTGTCCTCACAGGACTGTTCTCTCTGTGCATCTGCAGAAACAGGTAGTGGAGAACCTATTCGTTAGTATCTCTTTCTTTTTTGGTAAGGGTTTCAGTCCTATTAGATTAGGGTGCTCCCTTGATGACATCACCATGTGGTCACTCTCTCTGGAAAGGCTCCATCACCAAATACGGTCACACTGGGTTTTAGAGATTTAACAGATTAATTTTGGGGAGAATCAGTTCAGTCCATAATAAAATATTAATTTATGATCACAAATTCTTTAATATACATTAAATATATGTGTGTGTGTCTTTTCCTTAGTTATGTAGTTTTGCATTACCAAACAAATATAAAAAATCATTTTCACAATGATATGTTGTTTCTTTAGTGTAGTAGTTATCATGTTTGCCTCATGCAATGTTATGTTGACTACAAAAATACATATCTCCAAGCCTATTAAATGGTGGAATATGTCATATAGAAAAAAGTTATGAAGAATCTATGCAATGCTTAAATAAAATTCTAATGTGAAAATTTCCCTCACCCCAAATAAAGAAAAGAAATTTAATGTTTTTATATGTCACACTATACAACCCCAACCTATTGTATCTATGCTCTGTCTCCCAGTCCTGTTATCTCTCTCTCTTTTGCCAAATGTAACTTCTCTCTCATCCTTATTTTTATAGATTTGATGCAAAATATTTAGGCATAAAAAACATACTGTTTAATATTGACTATATCTAATTTCTATAAATGAGGTAATACTGTGCCTAAATTTTGTTTTGTTTTTCACTTAACATGATTTTGAAATTCATTTTTTAATAACATGTCCTTGTAGTCATCTATTTCCACTGCCATACAATAGATTATTGGATTTGTATATCATAATTTATTATACTGATGAAAATTAAGCTGATTTTGTTGCTACTTGTATAAGATACTTCTATATGTCCTCTGATGCATGTGACTCATTTCTCCTAAGTTAAGAAATGCCAAATTATGACCACCACAGTAACCATTTTTCACATTTACCAACAGTAAAATAAATCCAATGTATAAAATCTAGCCTTTCTGAAACTATGGTCATATCCATGCTGAAAATTTTCTTCCCATTATGTAATAGTTTTTGTATACTTAATAATTAGGCTGCATTCTAGATTAATTATTTAGACCTCTTGGACTTTATTTGTAATTTCTTTCACTTAGGTTAAATATTCTGAGTAAATTTATCCATTGAAGTTCTGCAGCCAGTTATATGCATACACAAATGTATCTCTCAATTTTGTTTCATTTATTTAGTTCTCTGTAAAATTTGCCTTCTTTTCTGCTTTGTCACAGTCAGTCTGTCCTGATGTTGCTATCAGGAGCCTCCTTCAGACTCTGATATGCTTCTTTAGGCTTTTTTCATTTGCTCCAAATCATTCATAATTCCAGATAATTTGCCATTTTTGTCTCTTTTACTCTTTATGTGATTTTACAAAAGCAACTCTGTATATTCTCTTCATCTTAATACTCTTCCTTAGTTTCCACTAAATATTCTGTCAATTCTGTCTGTTTCCATATTTTCTCTTGAGTTTATCATTATTCAGTAGTATATTTTATTAAATTATTGCTTGTTACATAAAAGCCTGTTTCAGGTCTTTTTAGGTTTTGGTCCCATTGATATAGAACTATAAAAATAGTTGTGCTTTCATACTTATCAAATTCTCAAATTTAGCATCAGTCATACCTGCATTCCTTATACCTACCGTGCCAGGGCAGGTACCGATGCTTTCATTTGAAAACAAAGCAAAACAAAACACATTTCTAGAGTGTGTCATTTTCTTTCATACAGTTTATCAAGAAATGATGTTATGCTTTTTCCTCCACAGGATCTGACACTGGTAAGACTGCAAAATTAGGCAAATTAAATAAATTTGATGTGTTATGAAGTAGCCATAGACCCTGAGATATCACCATTCCTAATAATCAAATCTGACGAGATGTGGTCCTGAATTACATTCATTCCTGTTTTGAGACGAGAAAGAATTTCTGCTGAAAATACTGTAATGGGGATGCTGTGTCTGTACTGGGTATTTAACAAGAGCCTAAGTCTCAGTAAACTCTGGAAGAAAATTGAGGAATACAAGATAACAGATTTCTAGGATTAAAAATGCAGCCAATTTGTTTTTCTACTTTGGAAATAGTAAACCTTAATGTGTAATTTCACATTTATTTTTCCCAGGAAAAAAGTTTTGAATCAAGAAAATTTGCCTTAGAAATGAATCACATTTTTTGAATGACTAGTGGTGTTGAACATTTCTCACATATTTATTTGCCATTTGTAATTCTTCTGAGAAATGTCTGTTCATCTCAGATGCCCATTTTTGGATCAGGTCTTTGAATTCAGGATCTGATTTCTTTTTCAGTTCTTCATATACTCTAGATATTAGTCCTTCATTTAAGGAACAGTTAGAAATTCTACCCCCTCTTCTGTGAGTTTTCTTTTTACTTTGTTAGTAGTTCTTTTGCTTTATAAATGCTTTTTAATAAGATGAGATCTCAGGTGTTGATTCTTTGTGATAATTTCAGTGTGATTGAAGTTTTGTTCATAAAGTCTTTGCCTATACCTATGTCTTCCAGAATTGTACCTATTTCATCTTCTGGCTGATTTAATGATTCTGTGTTAATATTTAGATATTTGATCCATTTTGACTTTAGTTTAGTACACTGTGATAGACATGAGTCTAGTTTTAGACTTTGGCATGTGGAAAACTGGTTTTTCCAGCACCGTTTATTAAACAGGCTGTCTTTCTTCCAATGAACATGTTTGGTCCCTTTGTCAAAGATAAGGTGACTGAGTGTGTTTGGAGTTGTTTCTGCGTCTCCTAATCTGTTCCACTGATCCTCAGGTCAGTGTTTGTTTATTTGTTTGCCCAATATCATTGCTGTTTTTATCACAGTTGTTCTCTCAAGTCAGGGATTTTAATGTCTCCTATCTTGCCTTTGTTGTCCAGAATTTCTTTTGCTTTTGCTATTCTAAGTCCTTTTTGATACCAAATGAATTTTAGGAATGTTTTCTATAGTTTTATGAGATATTCTGATGATATTTTGATTGGATTACATTAAATCTAGATGGCAATTATAGGATTATGAGCAATTTTCACTATGTTAATTCTTTCTTTCCAAGAACAAAAGGTATATTTCCACTTTCTAATATCCCCTTTGATCTCCTATTTCAAAATATTGTAGTTTTCTATGTAGAGATCTTTTACTTTAGAATAATTCTTAAGTATTTTACTTTTGATGGTAATTTGAAGGGTGATATTTCCCTAATTTCTGCTGAGATTCAATCTCACTCCCCAAAGAATGGCCATTTAAAGAAAACAACAAATAAAAAGTACTGCTGCGGAGAAAAAGGAACACTTCTACACTGTTAGTGGCAGTGTAGGCTGGTGCAACCGCTTTGGAAATCAGCATGGATATGCCTCAAAAAAAAAAAAAACCCAAAAAACTAGGATTAGAGGTCCCATTTTTTTTTCCAGATATTGCCCTCTGGGATATCTTCTTGGAGAAATTAAAAACATTCCAGGACAGCAATATATGTAAGCCCACGTATTAATTATAATGGCGTAATTTGTAATAGCAAAATCTTAGAAGCATCCTAAATGCTCATCAACTGATGAATGCATAAAAAAGATGTGTTTTATGTGGAGTATTATTTAGCCATAAAGAAGGATAAAATTAAGACATTTAAGTTAAATGGATGAACTTTGAGACCATAATAATAAATCAAATAAATCAGACACAGATGTAAATATTATCTCTCTGATGTGAGACACTGAAAATGTAAATAAGAACTAAAATATACAATAGATGTATGAAATGGGAAGAAACTGGCAAAAGGAAATGAGAAATAAGATGGGGGGATGATGCAAGGAAGGGAAGGAAAGAAAAAATAAGAAAAGGATAAAACTTAAACCAAGATTTGTGAAAGAAGAGGGGTAGGTGGTTTGAAGTGAGGAGATAAAAATGGGGAGAAAAAGAGAAAGCAAGATATAGCATGCACAGCTACAAATTCCCTGTAATGAATACAATCCTTATGTACCTAAATTGTGCCAATAAACTTAATTAAACTAAATCAAAGTGAAGCACAGATGCAAACCTCAGCTGTTAAAGCATTAGCACATTGTTTTTCCAAGGTTCTTTGATCCAAGGTAAACTTTTATCTGCAAAAGAGTAACAGATGCTTTCTACATAAAGTAACAGCATTTTAGCCAGTGTTACAGTTACAGGTCACTGATTGTACAAGTAGCAAATAGACACAGAATCCACAAGAGTAGAGAAGCTCAAAATGTTGTAGCTTAATCAAGTTGCAAACTTACCTATGGACTTGGCTTGCTGGTTTGTTTATTAACTTATGCATTCACCATGTATTCTATCTATAAAAGTAGCATACCAATATCAGGGAGAAAAATGAAAGATAGTGTGAAATATACTTTCTGTTTTCATTGATATCTATACTACCTAGTTTTTAAGTTTTAGACTCAGAGTAATCTTCGATACTTTCAAATTTTCTCTGATGAATTGGATCATTAGTATGAGAAGCAGCTTATAACATCGGTTATGCACAAATGCAAATCTTAATATCGTCACATTTATATTACATTTTAATATAGTCAGTGCAATTAACATGCTTTTCTCCTATGCTAAAATGTTTTTTACAATTTTAAGCAATCATATTCATTTTTGCAAGTAAAGGCAGTAAAAATCAGTCAATCTTATGTCTCATGTTATGTCAGATTACCACTAAAGTTGTTCTGTACATTAAGACAAACAAATTATTTACTGAAATACTTAAAATTGCTTTTCTTGATTTGCAAATGCATGCTAACTGCAAGCACTAATATTTCTATGAGCAATCTTACCATATTTTGCTCTTTGACCAAATTACTTCAGAGAGTAGAAGTAACTCATTAAAGCTTAGTTTTTCAGTACACTGATTAGATTTAATTTAGATAAGAATTCTGTGTTGATTATCAAATGTTATTCAAACAGGTATTTACATGAGGTAACTGGCTTCTTTGATAACAGTTTGAGAATTAAAATACAAGTAAGAATAAATTTCCATATTTAAGCTATATATTTGACAATTTTATTGGAAAAATCATGTGTTCGTAAATATATTCACAGCATTTTCACATTTAGCTGTGAATTTTAGAAATTTGCCTTAGTTTCAGACATGCTGGTGTGGTATTGAGCTACCAATCTTCACTGAGACCTTTGAGGCTGACCCAAGAGACAAAATGTCACTATTAACCTAACAACATGACTATGGTTGATCATGTTTGTATAAGGAAGCCGACACTACCAGTTGTTGGCAACATTGCATGCCATAAATCTCTGACTTCAGAGGCTCTAAAATGCATTATATAGCTTCTCTTTTAAAAAATACTATGCCTGCTTCCTGTAAAACAGACCTGCTTGTAAAATCTAAATGCTGAAGCAACAATAGACTTCCTGCCAAATGCTATGTAGCTAGCAATTGACTTTCCCAGCAATGCAATGGGCCTTAGGTCAATTGCATTTTGATAAAGACATATGAACTTCCTTCTTATAAACACATTTTACCACATAAAGTCAGAAGTAGTCTTATTCTGATGAATTGGAAATGACTGTTTTGATATTCAAATAGAAAGAGTTATCTAATATTTAGAAAGCGAATTTTACTCCATGCTGAACTTTTAAGAATTCCTTCATTTTTGCACTCTCTGATTGTATAATTGTATAAAGGGATGACAGAATCTATTATGAATTCCTATTCCTGTATGGCTTAGAAATATCATGAACATTAGTATGATTAATAATCACTGGAGAAAAACCTCTTCTATGTGTTCTGAAGATTGTTTCCCCTCAGCCCATCTCATAAGACATCTGTCAGGAGGTTCACAGAAGGGCAAACTTTGACCTCAGTTTTTTCTTCAATTCTTACCAGTGTTTTAAATAAACATTGTTGTAACACCTATCGTACAAACTTTCCTTTTATGGATAATATGCACCTGGCTTAATAATAGATGTTTAAAGAATAATAGATGGTTACTATTGTTTGTATTCTTGAATTTCTACAAAAAAATATAGTATCTGTATCTAACAAGGAACCCCGCTGAAAAAAGCTCACCCTTCAAGAATACATGTTTTTATGACAAATCAGTTGTGATATTAATGTAGACAACACAGTGTATAGACATGCTTCATTATGATGTTGTGCTCCAAATTTGAGACACAGTTTCTCATAACAGATAAAATTGCTTAGTAACTTGGTGATATTTTAAAATTTTCATTGTCTGAAGAGTAGCTTTATAGCAAATGTTAGTGGTACATTTGTGGACTGTGAAATAGAATAAATATATTGAGACATTTCATAACTGTTAGAAGTTGATTCCTAGTGTCATGCATGTAAATACTGGAATTGATCAGAGAAGATTTTAAGATCTATTTTTCCACTTAAGGACCATCCAACAGCAATCCTGTGACCCAAAGTTCATTTTAAATTCTTAGTAAGAATTGGGCATGGTGGTTCATGCCTGTAATCCCAGCACTTGGGAAACTGAGGCAGGAGGATCCTTGTGAGTTCAAGATGCATCCAGGCTACAAGTGAGCTCAAGGCCAGCCTGAACTACATAATGAGTCCCTGTCTCAAAAAGGCAAAATAAATAAATAATTCTTAGAAAAGACATATTGTTAACATATAGAAACTAATGTCTTAGATTACATTAAAGCAATAGGCCTGTGTAATGGGATTCAGAGTAGATTATGTATATTTCATTCCATAACAAATGCTGAGCTAATGGTTGACAATACTTCTTAATAGATATCTAAGTTCAAGATGGTAGTTGTTCAAGATAATCCCGTGCAGTCAGAGGGTTGGCAAGGTTCTTGGCTGCTCTTGTCCAACTGGGCTTTGGGAATGCTTAGTTATTAAAATGAAGGCTGATGCTGGCAACTTTTTTCTTTTTCCCTCCCGCCCCAGCTGACAACTTTTAAAACAAGGAAACGTGAGAGCAGGAGAGTTGCCGCTTAAAAATATTCTTAGCATGTCGCGCGCTCATTCTCTCATTATAGTCAATGGCAACAATTTAGTCAAATAGAAATATTTTATCACTTTTCACAACTAAATGGATTTAGACTTTTTTAAAAAATAAAGGTAACTAGAAGCGTTAATCTTCATGATGAATTCAGAGCCCACTTGCTTCTGCGAATCATCTGTCACAAATAGTAATTTAACTCCATTGAATTCGATGACATTAAATCCACTGTTGCTTCACTAATAACATTTTAACAAAAACTGGAAGAATGACCTAAATGAATTATAGAGGAACAGTTTAAAATAAAAGATATTAGGGTACTAGGATGGAAACACATGATATCACAATACTATAATTCATAAAGAATTATGAAATAATGCTATTTTTAATGTGACCTACACAAAGCTCACCTGAAAGAATTTTTGCACCAATGATGATGCACAGGTGAAAAACAGCATATTAAATATTCACTCAGCTTCTGAATTTGGATGGGAGTTTGGTAGAAAGAGTACACGTTTGGAATCACAGGGTCAAATTTTGTCATATCTATGCCTTTCATGTAATAAATTTCAGGATCAAAATTGCCCATTTCACCCAATGGTCAATTTTCTTAACTAAAAATATGGGGTAATGTTGCTTAGTATTATATGAAAATTTCCATGCAATATATCCCAGAAGAGCTTTGTAAACTTAATTATTAATATCATACTTTCAGTTAGGGCTTGAGTTATTGCTATTAGGATTGCCACTTGTGTAAACTTTTTTCATTAGTGAAATGTTCAGGTATCTTATCTCAAAAAGAACAATAAAAAACAAAATATTTCTCTCATATCTTAAAGTAACATCTTTCCTTTTAGCCTTATGGATCGAGAGTTGATACGATGATATTTAAATATTGATATCAATGAAAATAACTTTAATAACAATTAATAAATTGATATCATTACCATTTATTTAAAACCAAGTGAACAAAATACTATTTGCTAGGAAATTATATACAGTTTATTTTATCTCTATGAACTTGTATTCTCAATTTGGGATGCAAATTTATCATAGTATAATATGGTCTTATGCTCATAGATTTGAAATCTTACACTTTTCTACAAATATTTGTTTAAAGCATTCAAGTTCTTCTAACCACAGGTTCTACATTAATCTGTATCTTCTAGATTAATTCTTGTAAGCATTACCAGGATTCTTTATTTATTTCTTCAAATTGCCACTTGTAGGATTCCTATCTATGATTATTTTAAAACATATTAATTGTACAAATTAAAGAAATTCACTGTAATATTTCCATAAATTCACACAACATGTACCAATCAGTATTTCTCCTGTCTTCTACACTCATATCTCCCACCATGGTGCCGCCTGTCTTTACAAATCACTCCTACACTTTCAGGAAAAACAAAACAAAACAAAACAAAACAAAATGAGGTTTTTTGGTATGTTAGTTTGTTTCTTTGTTTTCTACACATGAAAGAGAACATGAAACTATTTCTCTCTGTGTCTGGCTTATTTTGTTTACTATGATACCTTACTGTTCTGTCCATTTCATAAGAATGACAAACTATCCCAGCACATGGCACCCAGAGCCACAGCTCCCTTCCCTGGCTATGGAGCCAGCTGGCCTGTGCTGGGAAATTCTGTCTTTCTTGCTCTGCTGCTGACCCTCTTCTCTGGACCTTACACATTCTCCCTTATTTTCCTGCTGAATTTGCATTGTCCCCAGCCACTCCCCTCAAAATGGGCTCAGAACCCTGCAGCTTGTGTTATTTTTGCCAATCTCTTTCTTAGGCTTGTTGCTTATTTTTAATTAAAATTTATGTATATAGTTTAAACTGATTATACCGATTCCAAATGTAAACTAAATTTACAAAGTAAAATTCACTTGAAATTCTGATGTTTTGTGTCAGATGATTGTGGACAACTTGTTTGAAGCAGTGGTGCATCTTCTCCTTCCCTGGCTGTTCTGGATGCGGTAGGTGTCAGATCAACTTCTGACGTAACTTTTGAGATAGTCATACTTGTTTTTTAAGGGTCATTGTGTAAAGGGAGGTGGGAAGTAGGAAAGAAGAACACACATGGTAGACACCATTTAAACTGGTCAGTTTTGCAATAGACTCCGAATGAAATTTAAGAATGTGGTGCTGGATTTCTTCAAAACAATAACCTAAGAGTTCCTTCAGAAAAATACAGATCATGTTAACTGCTCAAATTAGGAAAGTATTTTCCTAACTCTTCCAGAAAACATGAAATTTATGTTATTATCAAGCCTGAACAGTCATTGATCTTTTCAGATTTTTTACATAATTCAAGTAAGTTGCCTGTACTATGGTTGAAATGGAATATATAACTCAAAAAGGGTAATTGGAACAAAAAAAAATCCAACACAATCCAGACTGAATCAGATCAACTACGGAAGAAATATTTTGATTATTTAGTTTTGTTTTGCTTTTTCAAGTCCTGGTTACTTCCCTAATTCTAAGAGGTCTAAAATCACATTTATTAAATAGCTTACTACCCAGGTATCCTACTAAGAGCTTCAAGGACTCTTGCATAGGGTTACATTTGGGTGATTATGGCCTGGGTATCAAAGAGCAATCCAAGACATAGACATCAGACTGCATTGTAGTGGCAACCTTTCTAGTAATTTTGTTTTATAAAAAAAAAGATTGGGGGGCCCTCACCGTGCACTCTGGCTCAGGGATGGGGGCCCAGTGACTGCCAAGCAGCCAGCGGGACCCAGAATTCCAGCTTTGGGCCCTCACCATGCATTCTGGTGGAATCCCAGCACACAGAAAGGGACTTTCAGCCTGCTCCTAGGTGGTAAGACCAAGCGCTGTGTCCAAGACCACCCAGGGCCGCACACAGGGATGGGGGCACAACCGGGCCATGCCCAACAACCACCAAGCAGCCAGTGGGACCCAGATTCCAGCCTCAGGCCCTGACCACACACTCTAGCAGAATCCCAGCACATGGAAAAAACTTGGAATTTAGCTCCCAGGTGGTGAACCTTGGACTACAGCAGATTAACTGTGCCCCAAAAATATGTGAGTATGCTCCTAAAATAGAGGTGTATAGTGGGTAAATAGGGCCAGTAGTAAAGCCCCCTCCAACTAACTGTAAGACTTTGGTGAGTCTGAAAAGAGTGTGGATGACCAACTCCTACACACAGAAAACATCAGGCAGAGTGAAAATGACAAAGTGAAAAAGTAAAATGCAGTCTCAAACATCTAGTCCACCAGAAGCAAGTGCAGGAGATATTCAAATAGAGGACTCCAAAAGTAAAACACCAGGAACCACTGAAAAGATAGCGAGCAAAAAAAAAAAAAAACTCCATGAGGCTATAGAGGAAATCAAATTAGAAATATTCTCCCATGTAAAGACAGAAATAATAACTTTAGTAAAGGAGTTGCTGAGAGCAGCTAAAGAAGAAATTGAGAAAAAAGTACAGGAGCATGGGAAACTGATTGAAACCTTGAATGAACAGTATAGAAAACATGGAGAATTCATGAAACAAACCAAAAGAGACATCCAAGAAACAAGAAATTCTATTCAAAGTTTGCAAAACCACTTAAATGAAACTGAGGATAGGATTTCTGACCTTGAGGACAGAATCACAATTAGTGATCATGAAAGGATAGAACTTTTAAAAATAACAAGGCAGCATGAAGTGACAATCCAACAGCTTCAAGATGATGCCAAGAGCAACAATATAAAATTAATAGGCATCAGTGAAGAGGGAGGAATCAATGCAAATGATGTAACCAAAATATTCACAGAAGTAATAGAAGAAAATTTCCCAAACATGTGGAAAGAATCTGATATGCAGATAAGTGAGGCATAGAGAATGCCAAACAGTCACAGTCAACATAAATCTATACTCAGACACATAATAATTAAGATCTCAGACATGCAGCATAAAAAGAGAATACTAAAAACTGTTAGAGAAAAGACACCACTCACCTACCAAGGAAAGCCCATTAGAATCACAGCAGACTTTTCAGCACAAACCCTCAAGTCAAGAAGAGCTTGGAGTGAGGTATTTCAATCCCTGAAAGAAAACAACTTTCAACACAAACTGTTGTACCCAGCAAAACTTTCATTCAAATTTAAAATGGAAAAACAAGATATTTCCATGACAAACAACAACTGAAGAAATTCATGCAAACCAAAACAACCCTAGAAAGAGTACTGAAAGACATATTACAAAGAGATAAAATTGACCACAATCCCCAAAACAACAACAGAAAGAAACCACCAGGCAGGATAAGCAATTAAATAAGAGGAAAAGCAGAAAGCAAACAACTGGAACATGACATGACAAAGTCAAGCCAGTACATGTCAGTGATATCCATAAATGTAAATGGCCTCAATTCACCTATAAAAAAAAATAGACTGACAGCATGAATCAAGAAACATGATCTCACAATATTCTGTATACAAGACACATCTGACCCAAAAGGAAACTCATAGATTAAAAGCCAAAGGATGGAAAACAGTATTCCATGCAACAGGAACCCAGAAAAAAGCAGGGGTAGCTATTCTATTTGCAGACAACATGAACTTCAAACCTAAAATTATTAAAAGAGATAAGGTTACTACATACTCAGTAGTGAAAAAATTCAAGAGTAAGAATTAACAATTATAAATATATATGCACCAAATACAGGAGCACCCAACTATGTAAGACAGACACTAATGGACATGAAAAACCAAATACACAAGAACACAATTATAACAGGGGATCTTCACAGCCCATTGTCACAAAGAGATAGATCAACTAGACAAAAAGTCAGCAAAGAAATAACAAAACTGAATCATACCTATAAGAAATTGGACTTAGTAGATGTTTACAGAGTGTTCCACCCAACCACATCAGAATAAACATTCTTCCCAGCAGTGCATGGGACATTCTCCAAAATAGACCATATATTATCCCATAAAACATTTTTAAGTAAATGCAAAGGTATTGAAATCATCCCATGCAAAATATCTGACCATAGCACACTGAAATTGGAAATTAATGGCAAGAGAAATTGCAAAACCTGCACAAATACATGGAAATGAAATAACAACCTTTTGAACAACCGGTGGGCTACAGATGAAATTAAAGAAGAAATAAAGCAATACCTACAATTCAATGAAAACACAAAACAACATACTGTAACCTATGGGTTGCAATGAAAGTTGTCTTAAAAGGGAAATATATAGCAATAAATTGTCATATCAAGAAAACAGAATGAGCACAAATAAGCAATCTACTGCTCTATCTCAAGCTTCTAGAAAAAGAAGAGCAAGCTAAACCCAAAGATTATAGAAAAGAAGAAATTGTAAAGATCAGAGCAGAAATCAATGCAATTGAAACTAAAAAAACAATACAAAGAATTAATGAATCAAAAAGCTGGTTTTTTGAGAGAATAAACAAAATTGACAAACCCCAAGCTATCCTTTTCAAGAGAAAGGGAAAAAAACCCAAAATTCACGCAATAAGAACAGAAAAGGGGGAAATTACTACAGATCCCAAGCAAATTCAAAAGATCATGAATACCTACTTTGAAAATCTCTATTCACATAGAGTGGAAAACACAGAGGAAATGGACATATTTATAGAAACATATGAACTACCAAAGCTCAACCAAGAAGATGTAGCAATTTTGAACAACCCAATATCAGCTATTGAAATGGAAAATGTAATTAAAAACTTACCAACAAAGAAAAGTCCAGGTCCTGATGGATTCACAGCTGAATTCTACAAGAAATTTAGAGATTTGATGCCAATACTATTTAAACTCTTCAATGAAATTCAGAAGTAAAAAATCCTCCATAAATCATCCCTGGAGGCAAGTATTACTCTGATACCAAAACCAGAGAAAGATACAACCAAAAAGGAGAACTATAGACCAATTTCACTAATGAACATTGATGCAAATATTCTCAATAAAATACTGGCAAATAGAATGCAGCAAATCGTCAAGAAGATTATACATCATGATCAAGTGGGGTTCATTCCAGGAATGCAAGGATGGTTTAACATACACAAATCAATAAATGTAATACACCATGTCAACAGAGCCAAAAACAAAAACCACATGGTCATCTCAATAGATGCAGAAAAGGCTTTTGACAAAGTCCAACACACATTCATGATAAAAACCCTTCAGAAACTCAGACTACATGGTGTCTACCTCAACCTTTTAAAGGCCATCTATGACAAACCAACAACCAACATTATACTAAATGGACAAAAAGTGAAAGCTTTCACTTTAAAATCAGGAACAAGGCAAGGATGTTCACTCTCACCACTCCTTTTCAACATAGTTCTGGAAACACTAGCCAGGGCAATCAGATAAGAGAGAGAAATAAAAGGAATAAAGATAGGAAAGGAAGAAGTTAAATTATCACTATTTGCAGATGACATGATGCTCTATATAGAAGACCCAAAGAACTCCATTAAAAGACTGCTAGAGGTAATAAACAAGTTCAGTAGTGTAGCTGGATACAAAGTCAATGCTCATAAATCAATAGCATTCCTGTGCACAAACAAAAAACTCACTGAGAGAGAAATTATGGAAATATCGCCCTTTAAAATAACATCTAAAAATTGAAATACTTAGGAATCAACCTAACTAAAAATGTAAAAGACCTATATGCTGAAAATTATACTATACTGGAAAAGGAGATTGAAGGAGATATTAGAAAATGGAAGGATAATTCTTGCTCTTGGATAGGAAGAACCAACATTGTGAAAATGGCCATACACTCCAAACTGTTATACAGATTTAATGCAATCCCAATCAAAATACCATTGACATACCTCACAGATCTAGAGTAAACACTCCTAAAATTCATTTGGAAACAGAAGAAACCTAGAATAGCAAAGGCAATTCTGGGCAACAAAGGCAAGGCAGGAGGCATCTCAATTCCTGACTTGAATCTATACTACAAAGCCACAGTAATAAGTATGGTACTGGCAAAGAAATAGACCTGAGGATCAATGGAACAGATTAGAAGATGCAAGCACAACTGCAAAGATACTCGGCCACCTGATTTTTGACAAAGGGGCTAAATATGTCCACTGGAAGAAGGACAGCCTCTTTAATAAATGGTGTTGGAAAAATTGGCTCTCCACATGCCAAAGACTGAAACTAGACCCATGCATATCACCATGCACAAAACTAAAGTCTAAATGGATCAAAGACCTCAATATTAAAACAGAAACACTAAATCTACTGGAAGACAAGGTAGGTAGAAATCTTGGAGACATAGAGGTAGGTAGAGAATTCATGAACAAAATGCAAACTGCAGGGGAAACACTTCAAAGAATCAATGATTGGGATCTCATATTATGGAAAAGTTTCTGAACTTCAAAAGAAATCACCAACAGAGTGAAAAGAAAACCCACAAAGTGGGAAAGAATTTTAGCCAGCAACCCCTCAGACAAAGGACCTGTGTCCAGAACATATAAAGAATTGAGTGCTGGGGATTTAGCTCAGTGGCATAAGTGCCTGCTTTGCAAGAATGTGGTCGTGAGTTCAATCCCTGGTACTGATAAAAAAAAATTGAAAAACATCAAGCTCCCCAAATTCAAAGCTGCTCTCCAAAAATGGGCATCTGAGGTGAGAAAGATATACAAATGACAAATAAATACATGAAGAAATGTTCACCATCACTGGTCATTTGAGAAATGCAAAGTAAAACAACATTGAGATTTCACCTCACTCTGGAAAGAATAGCTGCCATCAAGAAATCAACTGATAACAATTGTTGGCGAGGATGCAGGAAAAAGGGAACACTGTTTCACTGTTGGTGGAAATGTATACTGGTGCAACCATTATGGAAATCCATATGGAGAATTCTCAGAAGACTGGGATTGTAAGTTCCATTTAATCCAGCTATTCCCCTCCTGGGTATTTTCCCAGAAGAACTGAAAAGTTCATATCACAGTGATATGTGTGCACCCATGTTCATAGCAGCACAATTTGTGATAGCTAAATCTTGGAAACAACCAAGATGCGCATCAACTGCAGAGTGGATGAAAATGTTGTGGTATTTTTACACAATGGAATATTACTCAGCTACAAAAAGGGGGATCTTGAGGCCTTCATAGGTAAATGGAGAGAACTTGAGACTATCCTCATTAGTAAAATAAATAAGAATCATATTTATAAATATTATATCATGTCTCTAGCATAAAAAGTAAATAAAAACTATAAGTGTAATAAAACCAAAATGTGTAATTGTTATTGTAAAAAAGAGAGGAAAAGAAAGTGCTCTAAGGGATATAACTGCATGTATGCTTGAGTGTGTAAAATAGATGACCATATTGCTGAATCTTTGTTGGATCTTTGAGCAGAACTGTTTGCAGTCTCACTGTTTGAATGTCTACTATGTATCCGTTAATTTTGTAACTTGAACAACTACATCCAAGATGACAATATGTAATTTATCAACTAGTGATTTCTTAATTTTTTTTCTCTTTTTTCCTTTTTTCTTTTAGAATTCTGTATTGTTGATACCCTTTTTCTTTGGCTTTTTTTTCTCTTTAATTAATTTTTTTTAAAAAATGCATAATTGCTATTGTAAAAAAGAGGAAATAGGAGGTGCTATAAAAGATATAACTGCATGAATATTTAAGTGTATAAGATTGATAACCATACTTCTAAGTTCTTGTTGGATTGTTGAATAGATCTGTTTGCAGTCTCACTGCTTGAATGTCTATTTTGTATGCTTTAATTTTGTAACTTGAACAACTGTTTCTAAAAGGACAATATGTAAGTTATCAACCAGTGATCTCTTACTATTTATCCTTTTTTTGAAATTCTGTAATATTTCTACATTTTTTCTGTTTTTTTCTCTTTAAATAAGAAAAATTTTTTAAAAAGATTGAATTTTGAATCAACTATATCTAGCAAAAAGTACTGATAGTAGTGTGTGGGTTTGTTTGTTTCTTTTTTATTTCATAGAGCTCAAATAGAGACACTTTGAACTGAAGTTTAGTTACCTTTCCCAGCAAAACAAAGATAAGGAGTAATTTTAACATCATTTTCAGAACTCTATCTTCTGAATGACCTTTCAATAATCCCAATTAAAGGCAAAGTGTACACTTGATTGATTTATAGTCAAAGATGTTGGGATGAAATGAAAGAAAGTGAGTGATCACCCAGACAAAATTGTTATTTGAAATAGGATGAAACAACAGACCTCCATTAGTAAATGGCATTTCTAAGATCACATAGATAATAGCAGAGCTGAGTTTAGGACATGATGTTACAGTTCACTATTGTTTTCATTCAACTAAATGCTCGACCAAATCACCTCAAAATCAACTGCAAGCCAGATAGAAATGCAAATATTTTGACCCTATCTCCCAGACTGAATGCATCAGAACCTGTAGGTCTGAGAACCAACAGTCTTGGTTTTTACAAACTTTCCAAGTGATTTTGATTCAAGATAAATGCTATTACACTCAAGAGAGATTGAAATTTGAAAAAAAAATTGTACACCCAACTCTACCAAACAGAAGATTTAGAGCAGCATAGAAAAAGTATATTTGGAGGACCACGAATGAGGCAGAATTCTGAAAATTAGCAAATAAGCAACAAGAACCCTACGTGGCATGGAGACCTGAAAGGCAACATAGGGAAAATAATTAAGGAATTGGAGCTTCTACCATGGCTTCTAGTCACAGCCTGGAGAAGAGAATCAGGAAAGTGCTAAGAACCTCATCACAGGCTCAACTGGCAGCCCTAATGTGGGAGAACTACAGTCCTCACAGGCTTTAAATCCAATTTGGGGAATTAGGTGGTCTAATTGTCATTGATTTGCACCAAATAAAGACCCCTTGCTCATGGCAAGACCCTCTGAGAATCCTCAGTGCTGGAAAAGCCCCTGAAAGACACAATCTTGGCTTAGAGACCAGCCAAGCAGCACCAGAAACTTCAGATTGGTGCACACCTCACAGGGAGGAGGCAGTCCTCTTAGCATCCTACACTTCAGGACCAGCAGCTGTCATAGCCATAAACCTTAATCACATCCATGCTTGCTCCAAGGGAAACAGGAAGCTTCTCCCCCACTGCTGGCCAATAACCTCAGGATTACAGCTGCTGGTGCACAGTCCATCTTCACTCACACTTGTTTATCAGTAGCAGTAAACAGGAAGGGTCCTGCTCATTTCATACAGGTCCAGGAATGCAGCTACCAGTGACCCCCAACCCCCAGCACCATGTGTTGCTTATTCAACAATGAGATATCGGAAAGACTTCCTCCCCAGGTCACAGCCTTGTAACTGCACATGCAAAACAGTTGTGGCATCATTTAAATTTGAATTTAGGGACACAGGGAAAGTCCTATCCATGTTTGGTAGTTCCAAGACTGGTATTTCCAGTGTTATAGGCTTTGTTGCCACCAGATCCTCCTGTGCATGACCAGAGAACATTCCTATGCAAGCCCTTAACAGCACCACAGATGGCAAAGTCCCAATCCCCAGAAGCGTATGGACTGAACCTTCAGTACTTCATGTCCTACACCTCTAGGACCCAAACCCAAACATTCCCCCTCCCAGGAGACTAGAAAAGGTCTCTTCTACAACCATGGACCAGGAAGCAGAGCTGCTAGTGTCCGTACCCTAGTGCCACTTGTACTTATGCTTTGCAACCTGAAGAAGGTATTATCTGGGTCCCATGGTTCCACAAATTGGTTAACAGTGCCAAAAACTCTGAATCTAGTTGCACTTGCCATATATCATTGAGGGAAAATTCTCTTTGTACTATAAAACTTTGAGTTCATAGATTTCTGTGCCACAGATTCTAGTATTGTCTGGGCACCTTGTAGGGACTGGAAGAAGTTCCATCTCATCCTGTGTTCCCTTGAGGCACAACCATTAGCATCACCTGTGCTTGCTCTGAGGGCTTTGGAGACAGTTCCTGTCCTATTCTTCAACACTCAGACATTGTTAGTTCTCATCACAAGTCCTAAACCATCACAGCTTGACACTTTACAGCTTAGACACAAACTTATAAGTCTATGTCCATTGCAGTGCTGCACACCTCTTACACTGTTGCAGTATAGAACACAGTGGGCTGTTTCCAGCACTCAAAGCTCTAAAATATTTTCCATCCCTGGTCTAGACTGTTGTGGCAATCACATGCGCTACTAACATCAAAGATGCTCACATAAACTTATGCTTTTGAGCTCACCTATGATCAAACCCAAAACACTTACCAACTAAAATCATATCTCTAAGAAGTAGTTACCAGAAAACTACTTGAGAAATTTGGAAAAAACAGGTGAAATGTATTGGGAATCCACACAGAGACACAAGGGACATAAAAATTAACAGGACACCTTTGAAGGAGGACAATTCTCCAGCAATAAATCTGAATTTGAAGAAAACCTATGAAAGGAATTTAAAATGTCGGCCCTAAGGAAATGGAAGCAAGATGCAAGAAAATACAAATAAACAATACAATGAAATGAGAATATAACTCAGAATAAGGAAGAAAAATTCATGTATGGGATAGAAATCATAAAATGAATCAATCAGAATTCTTTCAAAGAATTTCAACCCATGAGGTAAAAAATATAATACAAAGATTCTACCACAGACTAGAAAAGTAGAAAAAAGAATTTATGAACTTGAGGACTGATTCTTTCTATTATCCAGCCAGATAAAAATAAAATAATTAAAATAACGCATATTTGTGAGACGTGGTGTACACGAACAAATTCCTATAAGGTGGAGTAAGTAAAAGAAAATGCATGGACAATATATTTCATGAAATAATAGGTAAAGACTTCCTAAATCTTCAATGATACAAGAAACAACCCACCCCTTTTGAATTCTATTAACATACATTTTTATCTAGGTGTGATATAATCAGAACATTAAAGGCACAAAACAAATGATCCTAAAAACCACAAGAGAAGAACACCAAGAAACATAAATAAATGCCTTATAGATATACATCAGATTTTTTCACCAGAAACCTTAAAGGTCAGAAGAAAATGAGATCATATGTATTCAAAACAATAAAAGAAAAAAATCTTGCCAACCAACAATTCTATACAAAATAAAATTATCACTCAAAAATGAAGCATAAAGTCTTTTTTATATGTTTAGAAACTAAGGGAATTAGTCACTACCAGTCAGACTTTATGAAAAATGTTTAAAGAAATCCTGTCCTAGAGGAAAGAATGGTAATTGTTTTCATTTAAACACATTAGTACACACAACTCATTAGAAAAGTAAGTGCAACAAAGACCAAGTGAAGACAGAAACTGCCAAATAAAAGAATAAATAAAAGAAAGTGGAATATAATTTGCAAAATGACATCAACATGTTCATACCTAAAAATCACTTTGAGTGTAAATGGATTTTAAAAATACTCAGTTGTATATTAGGCACAAAATCTTACTTCACTGACATGGTAAACATAGAATAAAAATGAAAAGTTGAAAAAAAAATCACAAAAAATGTAAACAAAAATCAGAGTATTAGCTATATACATATTATAATCATGAACTATGAAATGATTATCAGTATCTATTAATAAAAGAATCAACTCATTGAGAAGATATGACATTTTTTTTTAAATTTATGCCTGAAAATTTATATTTATTTATATACTAATATATTTATATATGCTATTATCAATGTATTTATATATTACTTCTAAAGGGACCAGCTCTAATATAGTAAACATGGACGGCAGGCTGTAGCCAGACATACTCTCACTGGAGCCAATCCTATTGTGTATGAAACGCCACTGCAATCCAAAGATGTGCTGTCGGGGTGAAGTTGGGGTCTGGCGAGCCAGAAGGCCTGCAGGAGGATATAGTTGCAGAGGGGAGCAGCAGAGTAGAGAACAGCACCATCTCAGAGATCTGCACTGGTTTGGCTCATGATGAGTGCACGAGCTCAGTCCTCCTGTGGGAGTGGCTGGGCAACATGTTTGAGTCTGGCAGGATAAGCCTGGAACCAGAACTGCAGTGCTTCAGTCAGCCACTCCTAGTGCAGAGCAGATTGGTGAGAATTGCTTGGACTGATCCAATAGCTAAGGCTGAGGTTTCCCCAAAGCTATCCCTAACCAGCCCCATCTGTGCAGCACACACTAACATAGTGAAGACTCCTGGTGCTTGACCAGCTCAGATGGGAGGTACCAGCCTGCCCTGCTCCTGCTTGTACTTCAGTGGCCATCAGCAGACTGGAAAGGGCAGCAATCCCTAGCCAGCATGCTTCAGAATAATCGTAGCCAATCAGGAAGTGCTGGGGACCCACACTATCCACTTGTCTGGAAGAAACTAGAAACATGACAAGAAGAAGGAACAAAAGACAGTCTCCAGCCTCCAATCCTAGCAGTACTGACCAAGGAGAGGTAAATACAGAAGAGATCCAGGGTTGCCCACCTGCAGTTTCAGAAAAAGTAGCATCTGACATAAAGAATTACCTTTGTGACATTATAAAAGAACTCAAAACAGAAATACTAATACATGTAAAGAAAGATATAAGAAAAATAATAAAAGAAATGCTAAGTACCTCTCAATAAGACACAGATGGAAGAATGGAGGAGCATAGAAAAAGGAGAGAAACCTTTGATGAAGAATATAAAAAAATCTAGAATACATGAGACAGATTCAAGGAGATTACCAGGAAATTAAAACTCCATTGAAGGCTGGCAAAACTGCTTGAAAGAAACTAAAGATAGGCTATCAACCCTTGAAGACAGGTTTGCATTGTGTGATCATGAAAGGAAAGATCTCTTAAAAATAAAAAGGAACCAGGAACTAACAATACAAAGGTTAGAAGATGACAAGAGGATCTATAAGTTAAGAATAAAAAATACAAGTGAAGAAGCAGGGGTAAACACAAATGAAATACAAAGGCTATTTACAGAAATTATTAAAGAAAACTTCCTAAGCATAGGAAAAGGAAATAATACTCAGATATATCAGGCATACAGAACTCCAGCCAGCTACAACTAAAATAGATCTATGCCCAGACATATAATAATGACGATCCCAGAAATTGAACACAAGAACAGAATATTAAAAGTTGCCAGAGAAAAGAAACAGATCACCTATAAAGAAAACCTATCAGAATCACAACAGACTTCTAAACAGAAACCATCAAATCAAGAAGAGCTTGGAGCAAAGTATTCCAAGCCCTAAAAGAAAATAACCTCCAACCAAGATTGATGTACCCTGCAAAACTATCTCAAAATTAACAGAGAAAGAAGATGCTTCCATGACAAAGAGGAACTGGAGGAATTTGTGGCTACCAATCCAACCCTACAAAAAATACTGAAGGACATTCTAGAGAGAGAGAAAGATCATGGTTTCAAGAACAACAACAGAGGGGGCTCACTGAATGGGACAGACAGTGGAATGAAGGGGAAAAGTAGACAACCAATGGCAGGAAAATAGCATGGCAGAGATGAGGCAGAAAAGATTGGCCATGATCACTAAAATGGATAGCCTCCTACATAATAATAAGAAACACAGGCAGAGTGGATCAGGAGATAGGGTCCATCAAGATGCTTTATACAAGAAATATATTTAACCTGAAAGTGGGTTTATGGACTGAAAGTCAAAGATGAGAAAATAATGTTGTAAGTGACAGGGAACCAGAAAAAAGTGGGGGTAGTTCTCCCATCAGCTGCAGATTGGATGGAAAGACAACACTTTTATACAATGAAGAACTACTCAGCTATAGGGAAGGAAAACCATTAGGCTCTTGTAGGTAAATGGATACAACTGGAGACCAAGCTCAGAGGTAAAAATGTTCAGAATCACTTGGAGGAAGTCATAATACCTGACTTTGGAAAATACTGCAAAGCAACAGTAGCTAAAATGGCATAAAAGGTGTAAAAACAGGCACATAGACCAAGGAAACAGTATAAAATAACCAGAAATCCTGCATTCACATAGGCATTGCAGTTTTGACAAAGATGCTATGAACACACAGAAGAGAGGACAGTGTCTTCAATCAATGGCGCTGGTCAAATCTGACACACACACATGCAGACAAAACAAGAGTCCTCTCTCTAACTAAATTTTTAAAAATCAACTTTGAGTTAATCAAAAACCAGAAACTATATATGTAAGATAAAATATATAGAGGGCACAGTTTGAGACCTTGATATAAGCAAACAAAAAATATTAGGGAAGGCAGCAAAGACACAAGCAACAAAAGTATAACAGACCAATAGGATTTTGTCAAACTAAACTGCTTCTACACAGTGAGGAAACAGGCAAGAACCTGCAGAATTGGAGAAGATATTTGAAAACATTAATCTGACAAACAATTGATATCCAGAGTATAGAAGTAACTCAAAATGTTAAACACCCCCCAAAAAATTGAATTTTTTAAAAGTTAAAGAACTACTTACAACAAAGAAAAAAAAAAACTTTACCTAGGCATTCTTAAAACAAGAGAAAAATGCTTGATAGGTACATGAAAAATGATGTCTTATTAATCATTAGGAACATACAAATAAAAACCACAATGAGATGTCACTTATCTTGTGAGAATGGCCATCGTCAAAAAAGACAAACTACATCATAGTGATGGTCCATATCTGTAAGCCTTGAATTCTAGAAGCTTTGGCAGGAAAAAATCACAGGTTCAAATCCAGTCTGAGTGCCCAACATTTCCCAAAGAAAACATGAAAAAAATGCCTGAAAATATAGCTCAGTTTTTGGTACAAACAAGAACAACAACAATGAAAAACAAAGCTAAACTAAACTAAAAGAATAACAAGTGATGGCAGGGATGTGGAGGAAGAATTTCCTGTGGAAAGGTAGCAGAGCACAGCTAATGTGGAAAGTAGTATAGAAGATCCTCAAGAAACTAAAAATATAACTACCACAGGATTCAGCAATTAAACTACTGGATGTATAAGTACAGGTGAAGAAATTATGCTAAAAATATACTTGCATTGTCATGCTTATTACAGCCCTATTAATAGCAACTAAAATAAAGAGTGAGCCCAGGTATGTTTCAGTGGATGAAAGCATAAAGGAAATAGGTAAGTGTGTACAGATATGAATATTACTCCATAATAAAATAATGAATCCAGTCATTTCTTGCAATATGCATGGACTTTTACATCACTGTAACAGAAATAAGGCATGCTCAGAAAGACAGATGCTACAGAATTGCTCTGTTTGATGCTGTTGTTTGCACAGAAATTGATAGAACCGGGGCTGCTAAAGTCAGGAAAGGAGGGTAACGAAGGATGGAAAGATATAGAAATAGAGACAGAGATGGAGATGGAGGTAGAGATAGATATGATAGAGATAGTAGAGATAGAGATGCCGTAATAATCCCCAGAATGATATACAAATACTATTTTTCATTATAATTTTTAAAAAAGAATTTCTAAAAATTCCTGACATGCCCTTGGTTTAGGTAAACAGGGGCAGAGTCTCTCCTGCCTCCAAAAGGCCACTAGGCAACATGTTTTGTTATTTAGGGTTAAAAGCTGGGAGCAGAGGGGACTGGGATAAAAAGAGAACTCAAAAAATATAATATACAGGTACAAATTCCCTTTGATGAATATGATCATTATGGATTTCTAAATTGTAACAATAGATGTAATCAAAAAATGTTCATCTCTCGATCATTTCTAAAGCCACTCTCATCCATTCGTTTATGTTATTTCAGAAAAACATTAGATTTTGAATTTTAACAAGATTCTGGTTGTTGAAGGTCTGTGTGAAGACGGAATGAAGGGGTTAAAGCCCAAGAGCACATGAAGAGGTTTGTACCTCTGTGACTAAGGCATAGCAGGTTTTCTTCCATACGCACTGCAGCCAGGCCACCCCTCCCACCTGCCTTTCAAGAAATGATGACTTCACAGCTACAAGACATATTTCCAAAGGGTTTTGAAAAAGAAACTCTGAAAATATATAGTTTCAAGGAGATTAAACTTACAGTTTTTCAAATGCTAAGTGCACTTGTGAAAGTGTAGAGAGGTAGAATAATTATTCAAACAAAAAGGTGAGAGTGATATGAAAGATTCTCAGAGGGATTGAGGTGTGAGAATTAAATGTTGAAATTTTAGTATAAATGACACAAAATGAGTTTTGGTATAGACACAATGATTACTAATCAGTATTTCAGGAATATGCATGTACAATTGAGAGAACAGAATTAAATGTTTTAAAAAGTGGGCCATTGTTTATGTGGAGTATAATAATATCTATCTCCTATAGTAACTATAACAAGGTATGTTATCAAGCAGAAGACTTAAATTTTATTTTCAAAGGCTCGTTTCCTTTATAGTTTTTGTTTTGCTTAAAGCCTTCTGCTATAAAATAATTCCATGGAATAGGTAGAAATTTAATATCCAATGCAAGGCTACTAATGATATATTAAAATGACATTTTTAGAATGTTAATATGTGACATTTAAATGCTTTCTTTTAAATAAAATGTTAATAGTGAAAAATTTTCTAATTGAATGATTAAATTAGCTAAAATGACTTTAAGAATTATATTTTCCTTAAAGAATGAACAGACTCATACACCTTTCTCAGGCCTATTTATTTTTACTACTCAACAAATGTAAGGATGCATAAAAGGAAAAAATGAAACTCTCTCTTTAGATATCCTTCCCATATGCTTCCAATATACAATTTGGAAGGCAAAAAAGTGGCTGGTAGCTAAATTGCTGTATATATTTCCTTGCAATAAAAAGAAAAGTGCCTTTGTAAAAATTCTGGAGAATTTTCCTATTAAACATGGTGGAACAACTTCTCACCATCTGTGGTATTCATTTAAAGAATGTAAACAGTGGTATATTTGCCATCTGTTTGAGAGACTTTTTATGATACCTTTGAATCTGTCACTCAATGATATTACCAATTTTATCATCTAAAGATGATGCTTAACACTATGATCAATGATATTTTCAGTGGCCAGACATACATGCTTTGGAAGTCACTCATTCAAAGACTATAAAGATGGCCAGGAACATCCATAATAATTCTGTTAACACCAATACAACAATTCAGAATTGCTACTTAAACATATTTAACATCTTGCTGAAGGTGAAGAGAAAAATATCTATGGAATGAGTACTGCATATCAGTTTTTGTCAGGTAGTTATTAAACAGGTAAATTACAATCTTAGCCCCTCCCATATCCTTGGAAACGTTTTGAAAAATTTCCTCAGAAATTTTCCCCAGGTTTTCAATCTAGCCTAATGTTCCAAGAAAATTAGTTTCTCTACATATTTCATAAGCAAAATATGGACTAATTTAAGATTTACTGAATAGATATAATCAAATTAGATAGATACAGACATTTATCTTCAAAGAACACCAGTAAGCCCATTAGGATTTGCTATATGGAGATGGTATGGACACTCAGATGTTCATAGATTAACTGCAAAGATAAAGCAATAGTTCTCATGGAGTTAAGAGACCAACTAACTTCTGAAGCTTGTAATATATACACAAGAACCAAAATCAAAAGCACATCTTTATGACAATGTAGTATTTCAAATAAAAAAGTATTCTTTCCAATTACAAATATTTAAGTGATTCTTGAGTCATGCTTTACCACTGAACCACATTTGGCCAGGTACAGAGGTGAAGAACATGGTGAGTGATAAGAGAACAAAACAGAGAGGAGGAGAGGTCAGACCTTAGTGAAAATCCTTGATGGTAAGCAGAACTATAGCCTGATGTGAGTGATCTTCAAGTTGATGTCAGGAAAAGTATCTTTTTTCCATTTGGACATATTTATACAGAATGATTGAAATTCAGTTGATCACTAGAGATCAGCTCATGAATAATTTGCTCACAAACATAGAAAAGGAAACACTATAATAGAGTCGTAAAAAAAATGCATGAAGATTGCATCTGCCATAAAATTATGTTTTATGTTGTATCATGGCTTCATAATATGTGAATTAATAAAAAATACATATGTCAAGAGTAATTTATATTGTCTCTTATAAATATAGATTTTGTCACAGTCCTATCAATTCAGAGACCTAATAGTTCAGGAGCGAAGGAAGAGGAAAAGCTAAATGAGAATTTTTAAAGTCTACATTCAATGTTTATAACATGATTTTTATACTCATTTAGCCATAGATGCCTTGAGAGTTTTAAATGTTCCCCTTTTTTAAAATAGTAGTGCAATCATTTTTAGAATATCAACTTATTTTCTAGAAAAGATTGCTTCAACTATAATTACTAGATTGCAACTTACAAAATTACTAAATCTTTATAAGGTGATAAGACAAAAGGCCTCTCTTACTGTTTTAATCTCTATTTCTTCAATTACTAGGAAGATTAATCATTATTCCTGCTTATCCTTTTTGCTGTCAATTATTTTTGCACATTACCTGAAACTATTTCTTATATCATTTTCTTTATTATTTTTAAAGCTTTTTATAATATGTGAAGCACTACTTTGTTATACTTTTTGGAAGTATGCACACAAGTTTTTAATTTAATTTTTTTTTAATTTACTGAGGGAGAAAAATAAAGCAAAACAGAAAAAAAAGGGTAGAAACAATACAGAATTTCAAAAAAAATGAACAGTAAGAAATGACTAGTTGATACATTACATACTGTCTTCCTGGATGTAGTTCAAGTTACAAAATCAAACTATACAAAGTGGATATTCAAACAGTGAGGCTGCAAACAACTCCGTTCTCTGACCCAACAAAAACTTAGCAACATAATTATCATTCCTACACCCTTAAATATACATGCAGTTATATCCTTTAGAGCACCTGCTTTTCCTCCTTTTGCTTTTTAAGTCAATTATCTGTTTAGTTATATCATGTTTCAGGTTGCTTAGTACCTTGCTAATCTGTTTTATTGTTGATATTTACTTTTTAAAAATTTTTTCCCTTATTTATTATTATTTATTTATTTATTTTGAAGGTAGTAAAATACAGCAGAACAAGACAGGACATAGCCAACTGAGGCAGTGCAGAGAAATTGGCACAGAACCTCACAGCAGGCCACCTGGACAACAGCAATAGGCACAATAGTACATCTCGTTTTCTTCACAATAGTTGTTCCTTCAATCAGGCAGAGCAATACTGAAGGAAATACCAAAATTACAAGAACAGAATATTGAATAAAGCAATACCATTGATCAAAACAGAGCACAACAGAGATAAAAATATTTGCCCTCAAAGGGATGGCAGAAGAAAATCCCCCTTACTTGCTGTATCACATATAGTCAAACTCGCAAGACATGATCAGATCTCTGGCTCTCACTTGCTGGCAGGGGGGAATGAATGTTTGATTCTTAGCCCAAACACTGGTAGGCTCACAGCTGCCCACCAGAGGGATGAACTAGCTGCCCATTTTCCTAGTGACCCAAGGTCCAACATAGTGTGGATCTCAGGAAATGCTGATACGGTTCTTGCCCTGGGGTGGCCGCAGCTTGCCAAGCCACAGCCACTTACCAGAGCAGCATGCTGGCAGCTGTCTGTGTTCCCAGTGCCCCAAGGTCCAACATGGCGTGTTGTGGATCTCAGGAAACACTGTATGGTTTGGGGCAGCTGTGGCTTGCCAGGCCACAGCCACTTACGGAGTTGGCATGCTCTAATTTAGTTTTTTAAGATAGTACATTTTTTCATGTAATTTAAGACATTTTGAAAGAAAATAAATTATTTTCATACTTGAAAACTTATTAATCATTTTACTGTTTACTTCTAGGTTTCTTCTATATTTTATGATTTCTTTTTTCATATTTAATTCCTTAATATATTAATCAAACTTTTTATTTTTGTGTTAACTATTTTTTCTTTAAATGTGGAGATGTATTCTTAATATCTGCAGAATAATTTCCATTTATTTAAATATTAAAACTTCAATAAACACACAAACACACTCATATTATTCAATTTAATCTGTCCATTTCTCAGTTATCATGCCAATATGGCTTTTAAATAATTGTACATTTTCGTGTCTAAAAGACCAAATTCTGTTCGTGCCTCATCCTATTCAACACTGTCTGAGCTACTATATCTTGAGTGTTATTCCAGATGGTTTTATAACTACCTTTATTTTTCTTCATTTTTTTGTGCACCATCAAATTAAATACATATATAATAGCAAATAGCAGAAGAGCAGAGACTTTGGGTTTCATAATAACTATTTGCAGGTCTTTCCTTCCCCACTTAGTAGCTCAAACCTTCAAGAAGCAATCTTATCTCAAGAAGAGCTTTAGGAAAAAATCCAAAGAGTATAGAAAGATGAGCAAAGATTGATCTGAGTGAGGTTAATATCCAGAATATATGAAAAGTTCAAAAAATTTAACAGTGAAAGAACAAGTAGGTCCATTTTAAAAATGGGAAAGTAATCTGAATAGAGACTTCTCAAAAGGATACAAATGACCCATAAACATGTAAAAATTGATCAATGCCACTAGCTATTGGGTGAATACCCATCAAAGCTACAAAGCAATATTGTCTCATATAAATTAGAAAAATTAACAAATTATTATTTTTTTACATATAGATTTATTTTATTATTTAAAGAGAAACAAAAGCATGTAAAGGGTAGAGATAATACAGAATTTAAAAAATAGATAAACAACAAGAAATCACTAGTTGATAAATTACATATTGTCCTCTTAGAAATAGTTGTTTAAGTTACAAAATTAAAGCATACAAAGTCGATATTCAAACAGTGAGAGTGTAAACAGCTAGACATGCATGAGCCTCTACATATATTTCTATCCTTTCTGTATTAGAGGGTAAAACAAAACATAACAAGACAAAACAAAACAAATTCCTATAAAAACATGAAACCAAAAAGTCGTATGAAACCACAGTACAAGGTGATATATAATGATTACTATGTTGTTTCTTATTATCTTCAATAGAATTGTCTATATCAACAGGCATAATTGAATATAGCAGTATAATTGAATATAGCAGTACATAACAATATTAGTTAAAAAAAAAGGCATTGTAGACAGTATAAAACTTCAAAGGCAGGTAATAATCAAACCATAGTGGATATTCTAGTGAATCTTGTCATCTTAAGTGTAGTTACCTATACTCTCAGACTTGATACTATCAATCATAACAGCTTTGAATAAAATCTATCAATACAAAACAGTGATCCAACAAACCAGATTCGATTAGAATCAGTCATGGTAAAACAGTGTAGGCTTTACAAAGCTTTAGATTAACTTAAAAGGAAATTAAGGAAGATTATCATACTATATCCTGTTATTTTCAGGATAACTGTCTGTACCCTCAAATCTAGTATAGGTAGAATGACTGGAACAGAATATAATACATCTAAGCAGAGTAGTGTGAGTAATGTGGGTTTTAAATCCTGGTGTACTATTAATAATATAGTGTATCAAGGCCATCTATGTTAGAGATTCTAGTTATCCTTCTCTGCCTCATTTCTGTTATGCTATTTTTCTGCCTGTTTGTCTAGTTTTCTCCTTTATTCTACTGCCTGCCCCACTCATTGAGGCCTTTCTGCCAGTGTTCCTAAAACCCCAGTATTTTTTCTCTCTCTCTCTAGAATGTCCTTCAGTATTCTCTATAGGGTTGGATTAGTGGTCACAAACTTGCCCAGTTCCTCTTTGTCATGGAAGCATCTTGTTTCTCCATTAATTTCTAGTGACAGTTTTGCAGCATACATCAATCTGGGCTGGAGGTTATTTCTTTCAGGGCTTGGAATACTTTGCTCCAAGCTCTTCTTGATCTGATGGTCTGTGTTGAGAAGTCAGCCATGATTCTGATGGGCTTACCTTTATAAGTAATCTGTTTCTTTTCTCTGACAGCTTTTAATATTCTGTTTTTATATTGAATTTCTGGTATCTTTATTATATGTTTGGGTGTAGGTCTGTTTTGGTTGTAGGTGGCTGGAGTTCTGTATGTCTCACATAACCGAATGTCATTTTCTTTTCCCATGCTTGAGAAGTTTTCCTTAATTATTTCCATTAATAACCTTTGTAATTCACCTGTTTGTATTCCTGCTTCTTTGTTCACATTTCTTATTTTTAAATTGTAGATTCTTTTGTCATCTTCTAGCCTGTGTATTGTTACTGTCTCCTTGTTGTTTTTAAGAAATCTTTCCTTTCATGATCACACATTGCAAACTTGTCTTCAAGTTTTGATTGTCTATCCTTAGTTTAAGGGGTTTTGCTAGCTTTCAATGGAGTTTTTAATTTCCTGGTAGTCTCTTTGAATCTGCTTCATGTATTCTATATTTTCTTTATATTCTTTATTGAATGTTTCTCTCCTTTTTTGTGTTCCTCCCTTCTTCCATCTGTATCTTCCTGAGAGATGCTTAGAATTTCTTTTATTACTCTACTCATATTTTGCTTTACCTGATTTAATATTTCAGTTTTGAGCTCGTCTACAAGGTCCCAAAGATATCTCTTAATGTCTATTGAAGCCATGTCTGATGTTGCGTGTTTTCTGTCCTCAGTCTCTTTTGTTTTCCCTCTCCTGGATCAGGGCTCTCAGGGTTCTGGGCTGGGGACCTCCTCTTGCCTTTCTCTCCTGTCATGGTCCTGGCCTCCTCCACACAAGTGTACAGTGCAAGTCCCAGCCCCCTTCCCTGTTGGCTACGGTTCCTCCAAAGCACGCTGGTGAGGGAACTCCACCCTCTTCTGCCTGCTCTTGTCACTAAGATGTAATCAGGGGCTGAGTATGCCTGCCCCTCCCCACTGGGGCAGCCAAACTTCAGGGGCCTGCACCAGGTTAGTGTGTGCTAGGTGCAGGGAATCAATTTGGGACAGCTCACTGAGTCCTGGCCAAGGGCGTGGCCCAGTCCAAGCAAATCCCATGAATCTGCTCTGGGGAGGGAGCAACCAATTGAAGTCACTGTCGCTCCCAGTTCAGGCTCCTCCTGCCTGATTCCAACATGTAGCCCATTTGATCGCACCCTTCCCATGGTGGGGGGTCTCATTCCTAGCACTGACCGTGGATTAATGAAGGTCCCTTTGCCGGCTCTACTCTCTCTGTTGGGCTCACCAACCCCCAACTTCAGCGTTGCTGTGGCTCCTGTGAGTGGCAGCAGGAACGAGTTTGGGCAGCTCTGCCGGCTGGCACAGATTCAAGCTGGCACAAATTCAAGCTGGCACAAACTTGGCAGGTCACAGCAAAAACACTGTGTCCAGTAATTTTTAGCTGTTCCAGTTGTACTGACATGTTTGACAAGCTTTTTTACATTTTAATTTCTTCCTGTGTCAAGAAGATCCATCTCCCTCTGTCTGTATCTCTCCAGGATGTTTTATTCTGGCACATGAGTTGTTTCTCTTGGGAGGCTTTGTATTTTGCTGCCCACTGATCAGCCATCTTGACTTCTTCTGAAAAATTAACAAATTAAATTAAAAAATTAATGAAGACACCAATAAAAATGAATTCTTATGTATTGTTGGTAGAAATGTAAGTTAGCCCCCATGTGAAAAGAGTATGGAGGTTCCTCTCAAACTGAAAATAGAAATACCATATGATCCAGCTGTCCCACTTCTGTGTATATATCAAAGGAAATGAAATCAACATATCAAAGAGATACCCAGATAACTGAATATTAGCTTACAAAAACCCGTTGCTTTTCAGGGTAAAGGGTTTACTTCATCTGCATTGTATTTATACATGATTACTTTTCTGTTCAGATATTAGTGAGAAATACTTCGTAATTTTTCCTGTCTTGATGGATTTACCCAAGACTCAGAATAAACATTTATTTTATTTCAATTTTTTGTGTACATCAACCAATTAAACACATATATAACAGCAAATAGCTTAAAAACAGAGACTTTGGGTTCCATAATAGCTATTTTCAGTTCCTTACTTTCCTTTCCACTTTGCAGTTGTGTGAAACCTTTAAGAGACAATCTGATGACTCCAAGGGCTTTAGGAAAATCTGCATGGCTGGTTCATTGAGAGAATTAAATATGAAAATATGTGGTGTGTGGTGTCTATCATTTGACAAGCATACAATAAAAAAGCATCCATGAATTATTACCATCATCTCTTTATCAGTGAGAGAAGTGCAATTCTTGTACCAGACAATGCCCAATTTTCAGAGGTTCAATAAGAAAAAAAAGTATTTCCCACTTATTTTATTATTTGCTATCAGTCAGAAGGGAGATTTTGTTCCTCAGTCATCCTAGAATACAGGAATTGTGTGTATTTGACATGTACTTAAATTTTGAAGTCCTTTACTGGATTCTTTATATCCAGCTGTCACACAAAGAAAAACACCATGTAGATATGATAGTCATTTTTGACACATGAGTGCTACTTCAGCAAATGTTTTCCATCCCATAGTTTTGATGAGAAGTAATTTCATAGCTCAGTATTTTTACAAGAAATGGGAAACGTAGTTTAGTGTTATTCTCAGGAGAAGAGGAAAAATGGATATCATTGAGCATTTATAGTCTTGGATAAATCTTCTGCCATTCTTGTATCCAAATATCTATTAATTCTCTTATTTGCTTAAATCATACTCTTGTCCTCCATGAAATAGGCAACTCTTACTTTCGCTATTGCTGCTGCAGTTCAAGGACCAGGACTGCTGGGGAACAGTGATAGCTCTCCATGAGTCTTTCACAGTGCTGCACATCTTGTGTAAATTTTGTCCCATTCTCTCAAGGATATTTATATTATCTCCACACTGAAAAGCTGGAGACAGCATCGCCCTCCAGGCCAAAGGACAGGCTTGTCTGCTTTTCAAGAATGTGACTATAGTGCCTCATTTTGTGGGAAAGGGTGAGAGGATTACAAATGATGTCCTTAAAGCCCTATGTATCCTACCTATGGTCAATGTCCCCATCTGGAATCTAAACTAATGGATGTGTGGTGTACCCTTGAGACACTCAGCACTGTTTCTTGGGAAGCGAGAGTCAGTGGGAAACTGATGTAAACATGAGTCTCACATTGCCTGGTATGAAAATTATGAGTAATAAAACTTTTTGTCTCAGTTTTAAGTGTTTGTCTTCTATCACTACCCATGAAACTGTAACAGGTTACCTTGCTTAATCTGAAAATAAGAAAAACCCTAGACCTGGAACAGAACTTCATGAAGATCTAGTTAACATACAGTTCTCACTGCTAGTCATGTGTGTACCATCACCCAGAGCAGAAATCCATGAGATAAAATGACAATCAATCCACAACCCCAAAATCCTGTATGTCTTGATTGAGGGACATGATAACTATCAAAACATATAATAAAATCATAAAATAAAAACATGTGCCAGTCATGTGGTCAGCACTGGAATTCTGGAAAGATGTTTTGAAGGTCCTGTACCTTAAGGTGAGACAGTTCTTTGGTTGAACTCAGACTGTGGTCTCTGGAAAGAATTTCCACATTTATTTGCTCACTGAAATCTGTAATTCTTAGTTCTACTTTCTAGAATAAGTGGAAACTGCAAGTACAGTAAATATTTTGATTTTTTAGACCAATGTGACCTCTGTCACAGCTACTAGTGACAGATAAAAGATTCATGGAGAATTTTCATTGTCCCCTAGAAATCCTAGTCTTTGAGCTGCTGTAGTGACAGTGAGGCGAGGAGTTGTCTATTTTGAGGGTAAGAAGTATTCTTTATACAAATAAAAGAACTAGGAGATATTTGGATACTAGGATAACAGCCATGTATGATATGTAAATCAATGTATACGGCCAGATTTTGCGTTCTTTTGCTCTAGGTGAGAGACCTTTGTCTTACTTTTCTCATTTCAGAGACAAAATAACACCCAAAGTTAAAGATGGAAAGATTTATTTAACTCGCAGTTTGTAAGGGTTTCAGTGCACAATTGACTGGCTCCAAGGCATAGCAGTTTGGCAGTCAGGCAGTGCAGAGGAAAAAATGTTCTTAGGCAAAAGGTAGCAAAACAATAAGGGACAAGACAAGCAAAGCCAAACAGATCAATGGCCTGATTTAATAATCACCCCCCTTAATCCTAGAACCCTTCATCCTAGCATTGCACCATGAATCAGCCACACACTTTAGGTTTAGTCACTTCTGAAAATGCCCAACATGTGACTGCATAAGGTTCTGGGAGTGGGGGACATCTAGACCCAAGTCATAACAAACTTCTACCATGTACTCCACATACTCCAAAGCAGATCTTGAGAAGTACTTTTAGAATGTTTCCACATTTCCTTTATTCATTAATTTGCTGATGGATATCTCAGGCTGTTTCTGCAGTTTAGCTATTGCTAAGTGTACTGCCTTAAGCATGGATATGATTGTATCATCACAGTATGCTTTTTTTATTCCTTCAAGAATCAAGTCAAGACACAAGAATTGATAGCTTTCCTATTCACTAATAATGAACCCACTGTGAAGAAATCTAAGAATACATTGGAAAATGAAGACTGACCTTGTTTATGCACTTGCAGAACTAATATTGTTAGAATGGCCATATTACCAAAAAAGGTCTACTGATCCAATGCAATCCCTATTTAAATACCAACAACATTCTTTACACAGTTAGGAACAGTAATCCAAAAAATTAATGTACGTGCACAAACACCTAGAATAACTAAAGCTATTCAAAATAAAAATAATAGTACTAGAGGCACTACAATACCTGATTTCAACTTATTCTACAGAGAAACTATAATAAAAAGATGTACTTGCTCATAAATAGACATGTGGGCCAATGGAATAGGACAGGTAGCAGAGAAGAATCAGCTGCCATGTGATTTTTGAGGAAGGAACCAAAAACATGCACAGAGGAAAAGACAGCAACTTTAATAAATTGTGCTGGGAAAACTAGACACTTGTGCAGAAGATTGGAACTAGATCCCTATCTGTCAGTATGTACTAAAATCAATTCAAAATTGATGAAAGGTATAAGACCAGATACTTTAAACCGCTGGAAGAAAATGTAGAGACAACACTTGAAAACAAGGGCATCAGCAAAGACTTTCTGAGTAGGACTCCAAATACTATCAAGATCCACAAATGATACTGCATCAAATTATAATGTTTCTGAAAAGAAAAGGAATCAACAGAGTGAAGAGAACTCCTACAGAATGGGAGAAAATCTTTGCTTGGCAGTCTTTCCAATGGAAGATTAATATCTAGAACATGCAAAGAACTAAAAAATAATAATAATAAGGTAAGCATCCTCCTCGAATCAAATAACCCAATCAATAAATGAGTAAATTAACTAAATAGATAATTTTCAAAGGAAGTACAAATAGTCAATAAATATGTGAAAAAACAACCTCCTTAGCCATTAGGGAAAGGCAAATCAAATCTCCATGAGATTCAATCTTCATACAGTCAGAATAGCTGTCATCACGAATATAAAAACAAGGAATTGCAGCTGAGGGTGAGGCTGGTGGCCCCTACACTCTGGGTGGGAATGTAAACTACCACAGACAAGTACAGATATCAGTACAGAGAGTCTTCAAAACACTAAAAGTAGAAACTCCATTGTTTATGCTGATTTTTCCACTGTGACAAGAAACCTGATAGCTATGTAGTGACAGTTTGCCATTCGGATCATGCCAGGCAGTGTTTATGCAGAAACTATCCTGCAGCACAAAGTAAAAATGGAAAAGTTAGTCATGAAACAAGTAAACGTTTGCAAAGATGGTACCTAATGGAGAATGTCTAAATGCTCAGTGAATACATAAAAGTTTTTCAAATTTATTAGAATTCAGGAAAATGTAAATTAAATTCAAACTGCAATGATTGCCACAAAGTTCTACTGAAAAGGCTATGGATGTTGTCGAAAGGGACAGTGTCAAGATAATTCAGGGAGAGAGAAGTAGTAAAAACACTTTAAAAAGCAATTTCACATTCTGAGATGTAGTTGGAAAACAGCCTAGAACTTACCAGTTTCCCTCTATCTAGTGCTATTGTATGACAATCAGGCAGTGGACTGGGACTCTGATACGCTGGCAGCTTTCTATTTTTAGAGTTGGATAAATATAAAATAGTTTGCTTCTTAAATATTATTTGTACCATACCCATATATTTACATTAGTGTAATCATATCATCTAATTTGTCAGAATAATATTGAAAAATAATGAAGATATACATACATTCTACATAACCCTGTCTACGTACATCAGTCTAACCAATTGGTCAACTGTGGAAAATCTTCATATTCCGATCAAATGCAGAAAAATGTATTGATAATGTCCAGCATTCCTTTATGATAAAATAAACTAATTTGGGAGCTAAAATCTAATTAGATCATTCTTAAGCCAATTGAAACTATTGATCAAAATCTAGCAAATTTCCATTTTAAATATTATAAGATTTAAATGTTGTAAGATTTTTCTTTAAAATGTTACTGGAAAGTCTACTTGAGAAAATGAAGTTATTAGATAAAAGTTGAATTTAGGTAATTATCTAAATTTCCATAGATTACTAAAACAAACAAAAAAATGTGTACCTTGACTTAAATCTAACATAAAATACCTGTGAAATTTGGATAAAACAATATATTTTCAGTGAAAGTGATCTAAAAGACACAAATAAATTAACTGATATCTTCTCAAGCTGCATGAAACTGCTGTTCTGGCAAATTGATCTTAGCAATTTCATAAGGTGCAATGTAATGTATTTGAGAAGAAGGCACAGTACTATGAATTGCATATTTATCTCACCATTAAATTATATATTTGTTTGGAGTCCAATGCAAATCTAACATAAATTAATTCTAAAGTCTAGATTTTCCAGAAAAGACTTTTCAGTAAGAAGGTAGAATAACTTTTTCTTTCATTAATTATAAAGTTATAACTGAATAGTAACCCCGAGTACAGACAATAAGCAAACAATGGGACAGTATCAGATGTCTTCCAATGCACTTATCAGTTCTGCTGTCCTTGATATGAATCCAACTTGACTGTAGACCAGCTGTGGGAGGAATGGACTGTTCAATAAAATGTAGTTAAGAAAAATGAGTTTCTATTTGGAGAAAAATTAGGTTTAGATCCCTTCTAAAAATTATATACAAAATCAAATCCAGATAATAAAAATATGGAAATGTAAAAAACAAAGATGTAAATACTTTAAAAGTGAATATAAGAAAGAATTCTGTGTCTCTATATTAGGAAGTGGTTTATTAAAGAAGGTATTAAAAACTTAAGATATAAAGAAACACAAAAGTTTGATGTTTATCAAAGCCATCACTTAAGAAGTGTAATTAAAGACACAGACATTTATCATACAAAAGTGGCAAGAGATTTATATTCAAATTAGTATTATTACAAATGAGGAAAATGAAATCCCAAAACTAAAAATCAAGATATGCATTTTAGGTGACAAAGATACATGCTGCATATAAAAATATACTGTTTTACTTGAATATGGTAAATATAAAGAAAAAAATACTAACTTACCATTTTTATATGCATCAGATTGACAAAATTTTGAAAATTTTGTTTATTTCAAGGATAGGCTCTAATGAGAACTGTTACACAGAGGAGATGAGAACATAAATTGGAAAATCACTGTGGGTAAATTAAAAGTTCCAGGGAGGTTAAGAATGTGAGCCTTCTTGTCCAGTAAGTCTAATCCCAAATAAATTCTAGACCGAGGCCAAATAAGTCATATACTAGACTGTTAATGTCAGCATAATTTATAATGTCAAAAACTAAAAGTAGTTTAAATGTCCACAATTAATCATACATTTCACATAAAATTTAAAGATCATGTACAGTGAAATGGCATATTTTAAGGATATACATGTGAAGCATTTCTTCAAAAATGCAAATGTATGATAAATTCAAACATTATAATTATGATTATCATAGAGATAAGGGATAAAACTCAGGGAGGAGAACACAGTTTCCTAGATCCTGGCAATCAATTATGTCAATTAAATTATTTGGTACACAGTATAAAGATATTGAAGTGTCCCTAGGTATAAAAGAAGTGTTTCACAGTAAATTCCAATCAAGAAGGAATTACTGTTGAAAAGCCCCAAATGCATTTGGCAACCACAGAATATCACACCACCTTAAATCAGTGTCACTCTCTCATGTCTGATCAATCCAGCCCTCTCAAAGCATGATAAAAAATCTAAGCCAGCTCTGTCCCTGACATGGCACACAGAATTGCTCATATATCTCCTGCTCCACGACATTTAGACTTAAAAGACTTCTAAACTGTGGTCTTAAGGAAATGCCATTTGCTACCTTAAAATAAATATACTGGGAGATACAATATCTGAGTTTTTCTTAAAAAAAGTCAAATGTTTCAGTGGATGAAACAAGCTGGTGACAAGTTGATGACTGTTATAATGGGATGCATTGCATAGACCTTTACTGTACCATGAGCCATACTTTTTCATGTGCTTGAAATTTCCCATAACAAAAACTGTAAGGTCAATTAAGTGGCCAAGATTTTTGTTGGCAGGTAGATAAAAAACTAAGGTCACTGCCTATTAAGACTACTTGAAAGCATAAGAACGAGATGATCCCTTTAAATCAGAAGATACATAGAATGATAAAATTCTCATAAAATTAAATCTTCCCCCACTGCAGTGAGGACTCTGCAGAAAAAAGCAAACAGAGGCGGAGTGAATTGTGGTTCATTTTCCATTTTCTACTTATTTCAGCATTTGCAAAATCATTTTAAATTAGAATGCATAAAGCAAAGAAAGTAAAAAATAATTCTTACCTAACTTTGTGTTGAGATGGTTTTGCCACCTATAAGTATTGTTGAAGTCTAAAACCAACTTTTTGCAGAGTACTCAAGAATTCTTCAGAGGTTCCATCGGGAATGTCTACTGCACTGTCTGTGAATCAGGCCAGTGCATTTTCTTTTCCTTTCCACTCATCTCATCCAGTTTTCTCTGATGCTTGGTCCTCAGGGCACCAGTACTGGGAAGAGGGGTGACCATTAAGAGGTGGGTCCTAGTGGGACATCCTTAGGTCAGTTGCCTCAGAATGAACTGTGGTACAGAAAATCACTCTTCTGCTTCCTGTTACTAAATGTGATCCTTCCACCTGCCTGCGTTCTTGGCAGTTACCATGTCCCTTGCAATATCCAGTGCTATGCTCTATAGACTTTCAGGCTCCAATACTGTGAGTCAAATAATCTTTCTTTATAAATTTAGCTTGCTTCAAGTATTTTAGAGCAGCAATATAAAATGAACTCAGACCAGTGGTTCACGCAATACCAACTTGTAGGGTAAAATGCTACAACATCATCCTCTCTCTCTGAAAAACTCTGAAGGCACATATACCTCTTGCTGTGTTTATTGAATAGCTGCTAACTAACTAATGTATAACTCTCACATTTTTAAGGCAAAATCCAATCCATTATTTATCATGCTAGGTCACATATTATGCTTTCTGAACAGTTTTGACTGCTGCCTTCTCATTAGGCTTGGAAAACAAACATTGCTCTGTTCAAAGAAATCCTCCTTAAACGTCTACTTCTGAATCATACCATGAATGATATGCTTGGTGTTGGCAAAGCCAGTTTTGAATATTTTCACAATTTCTCATTGGTGTGGAGGTACACAGATATTTGGTCTCTTTCAGTGTGCTTTTTGGTTAAAAAATTATTCTGTTGGGTGAAAGGATATGTCAAAGCAGTGTCAGTGATAGATTGTATGGTATTTTAAAGATAATGATGAATGAAACTGTAGCCAAAATAATGAAGATTGATTAATGTCATGATTCAGAAAAACAAAGTCTTCTTTAAGACCTGAGCTAAAGGCAAGATTATGTTGATTCATGAAACTTCAATGAATGAGCATTAATACCTTTGATTTATTATCAGAATATAGATGTGTTCATCTATGTTGATCCAAACATAGATATTGTCAATAACAGCAACCATGTTTATCATGAAATTACCAGTTTCATTGGTATTCATCATGTTAGATTAGGTTTAACATATGGGCTGAAAGTTAGTGATATTAGACATCTCATTGCATACTATGAGGAAAAGTTCATTAATCATATCATTGTTAGTAAGAATCATTCATAGGATACTATAGCTTCTTTTCCTATGTAATATTTCAATAGAAGATTTGGGTTAAAGTAGACCAAATATTTAAGTAATATTTTAATGGACTTTTACTTATATGGAATATGTTTCAAAACTAAATTTCTTATTAAAGTTCATTTAGCTTTTGCTGTTGTTTGAATTTGACCTTTGAAATTTATAATTTGAAGCATAAGTTATCTTAAAAAGCATTTGTTGATTAGTTGAGTAGACATTATTTGAGTAATCTATATTAATAAAGCATTGTATTGCTTAGACATCTTGAAAGACATTTTGTTCAATTTAATGGTAACAATTCTGAATGCCTGAAAGTATAACAATGAAGGATAATAAAAAATAAGGCCTCGATAGGGAGCCAACATATTCTAGTAGGATACGTGTGTTTGGGAATTTATGGTAGTTGGCTTAGACTTAAGAAGAGATTCTGGCAAGGGATAAGTCAATAGACAATATCTCTACTTGTCAATGAGTAAGGTGTTCATTCTAAAGATGACTCCACTCTAACATGTTGGAGGCTCATAGCCACTTACCTATTATCTTTGGCTCTCTGTGATAGGTTCCAAGGACTAAGCAGTTTCACTGACTCTTTTCCAAATAGAAGTTCAGATATACCTTATTTATTAAAACTAATACAGCATGATTCTATTTGTGAGTAGAAATGCAGAAAAAATAGAATACTTACCCTTATTAACTTTTCGTTCCTACATGGAACTGTTAATTAGTTGATTTTATAGCTTAAGAGATTTGGGGTGGGAGTACAGCAAATAAGAAGAAAGAGGACAGTAGAAGTAATAGAAAAGTATTTTAAGAAACAAGTAGCAGTAAAAAAAAAAATAGAGGAAGGGAAAAAAAGGTAAAAATGGAAAATTTACTCAAGACGATGCAAAGTTCCAGACAGACGAAGAAAGCCATGTGTGTCTTTGGTCTTCCGTTCTGCTTACATGGCTTCCCGCTCAGACACTGCGTCTGGATGAATAATGTGCACCTACATTATGCTGTTCTTTTAAAGGGTGGTAACTGTGCTTTTTCAGGCAGCAGACTATATTTTCAATTAGGTTCTCATCTAACATGCAGTGTCCAAAAACCACCTTACACATCAGGCTTTTTGAAAATGGAAGCTTATTATACAGTGAGATCACACTCCAATTAACACTGAAAAGCAGTATTATTTTAGTCAATGCTTTCAATCTGTTTATTGAAGGAACATGGGTGTGAATGTGTGTGTATAAATACGCGTGCGTGTGTGTTTGACATCACCTTAGCAAATCACTGCATTGCTGAAAGAGAAAAATGATTAAATAATATATGTTTCAAAATCACTTTGGGAAAAATGAATTAGGTAAGTGGATAAAAGCCAGCATTCTTCAATGCATAGGAAAAGTATGTGTGTATATATACATAAGTAAAATATATAATTTCATATTTATATATGTATACATATTTATATGTATTCTATTACATATATTTACATTATATTACACAAATATACTTGCATATATAATATATTATTCACAAGTTAAAATAAAATTATCTCTCAGGAGCTCATATAATTGGGTCCAGGATCCCCTTGAATACCAGCATCTGTGGATGCTCAGTCCCTTATATAAAATGGCATAGTATTTGCACATAACATCGCCAGGTTATATATAACCTAATATAATGGAATTTCTATGTAAATAGTTGTTAATTTGTAATTTCAGGAGAAAATGAGAGAAAAGAGTCTTCATAGGTTTATTGTAGCTCTTAGTTACTTTTCTTGTTACTGAGACAAACTGCCTGACACCCAAAGTTAAAGGAAGAAAAGTTGATTTTAGCTCATAGTTCTTAGAAGTTTTAGTTCATAATTGGCTGGCCCCAAGACCGGGTGGCATGGCAGAGGGGCATCATGTAGGAGAAACAGTTAATGGCAAAGCAGGGCAGACAGAAGGCAGCAAGCAACAAGTAATAAGCAGGGAACTTCTTTGTATCCCTTACATCTTAACCAGGTTACTTGTGTTTAGGTAGCACTCATATCGAGTGTAGGGCACACTTAGACTTACCCAGAGCTATGCCAAATCAATGCTTGGACTAAGTTAGTAATCACATACTCTTAATCCCAGCATCACATATGCTAGATCCACTTGTGTCCAAAAAGCCCCGCCTATGACCATATAAGGCTTTTGGGCAATATCTAGATACAAGCCATAACAGTGTATACACAGATATTTTTCTGCATGTTTTCAAAACACAGCTGAGTCCGTGGATACAGAACATGTAGATGCAGGTGGTTGACTATGCTGATACAGTAAGACTGGCTGGAAATACACATTTTTACTTGAATGGAGCACAAGTTCAGATTGTGTAGACAAAATTAAGTAAAATCATTCTTGTGCTACAGTCCATGAATCAGATGGTTTGGCAGGTAGTAAAATTGTTGTTAAAAATAGATTTTGAATTTTTCAGTTCTTAAATCTCCTAGAATAAAATAAAGGAGATGTAGCAAGAGCCTGAGAATGACCATTGGAATTCATTTATGCATTTAATGTCATGAAAACTTGTGGGTTGTGAGGCTATAAATCTGTTCTTTAAATGGAAGTATAATTCAGTGTAAACTGTTTGATGGCCTTTAGGATTGTGGCTCTCAAAGTTCCAAACTTTTGTTTTTATTAAAATCCTAAATAGTATGATTTGCAGACTACAGCTCATACACACTTGCAAACATACTCCTGAAAACAGTGTTTCACAGAATCTCAGACTCTGCTTGGTTTCACTCTTTACTCACTGTAAAAACAATGGAGTAGCAAATCTTTTCACACTTCTTTGCTGCATGTGTGGCATGAGTCCCCACATTTCAATTAAATGTAAGGACCATTCTACTCTTTAAGAGTAACCTAGCCACATCTCTCTGTGTACCAAATTTCACATTTTCTATTACCTTCAATTCTATTTTGTTAAAATAATGCTGAACATCAGAAACTGATTTTACAACCCGTTTGCTGATTGTAGATGTTAACTGAGTATTCAAACACATGGTAAGGAAAGTATGATGAAATATCTTACCCTGGGCATACGTACTGCTTTAATCATGCACTGATCTCCTTTACCTTCACAACTTTTAAAATTCTTCTCATATGATCTACTACTTTCTTCCTCCTCCCCACTCCCCTTTACATTCTGTTTGCAAAGTTACATTTTCCCCAGATATCTGCCTGTTAAAGTTTCTAATACTCTTTCCGAATACTCAGATTTACTGACTGAATTCCACACTGGAATTCAATCTACAAAATAAGTCTCTAGTTAAGAGTGGTCTCTTGAGACCCATACCTCAGTAATGAGATTATTGCAAGACATGTTCATCTAGCTTTGGGACATGTCCCAGGGACTCAAAAGGTCAAATTTATTTTCTTATCCTACAACCACTTAATGTATTTAATTTATTTTTGTTAAATAAGGTCATGATTGTGTTCTCATTTTTTAAAGATTATTTCCCAAATTCCTTTAAACATCCTTATTTAAGAATAATTCTAGATTTATACAAAATTAGAAACATATAAATGAGTGTACTGTATATTTTTTATTTTAAAATCAATGATACAGAATTTCAAAACAAAATGATAGGAGATTAACAATGGTTAATACATTGTTTATTGTTCTTGTCAAAGTGATTGTTCAGATTACAAAATATAGACATGAAAATAATGATCAAACAGTCAATGAAAGCACAAACTGTTCATTTTGATGAACTAATAGGATTAGTAGTACAGTTATCTATCTTGGTATGCACATATCACTTTATTATGATGTCATTAGCTCTTTGAGGAAGATACCTAAAAGGGGAATAGCTGGGCCTAATTTTAGTCCTTTCATAACTCTTCACACTGATTTCCATACTGGTAGGAGAAATTTACCTCATGTCCAGTAACATAGGAGGGCTCCTCTTTCACCATGCCTCGCTGTTATTCTTTGACTTCTTCATGACTGCTATTCCTTCTGTTATAAGATGGAATTTTAGCTACATTTTCATTTGCAACTCTAAAGGCCAGAGATGCTGAACATTATTTTTATGTGTTTATTGACAATTCTTACTTCTGCTGAGAAGTGTCTGTTCATATCACTTGCCCATTTTTTGATTGGGTCATTTATTTTATGTGGTCTAAATTCTTTTTTAGTTCTTTTTATATACTAAATGTTAGTCCTCTGTCTGAGGAAGAGCTGGAAATACTTCTTCCTTGTTCTTTAAGCTGTCTCTTCAGTCTACTAGTTGATTCTTTTGCTGTGCAGAAGTTTTTTAATTGTATGTAACCTTACTTGTTGGTTCTTGTTTATGTAATTGGGTTCTGTTTAGATAATCCTTTCCTGCAACTATGACTTCAAATGTTTCACCTATTTTATCATCCAGTAGTTTGATATTTCTGTTTTAATGTTTACACCTTTGATTCATTTTGATTTTAGTTCAGTACATGGTTAGAGATGGGTCTAGTTTTGATCTTCCACAAACAGATATCTAGTTTTCCCAGTACCATTTCTAAATAGCTTTATCTTTCCTCTAATGTATGTTTTTGGTTCCTTTTTCAAAGATGGAATCACTGAGCATGCCTGGGGGACATATCTGTATCCTCTACTCTGTTGCAATGAGTCACATGTCTGCTTTTTTGCCATTACCATGTCTTTTATGTTTTAATTACTGTTACTTCATACTATAGCTCTAAGTCAGGTACTATGATGCCTTCTGCTTTGCTCTTGTTGCCCAAGATACCTTTTGCTATTCTACTTCTGCTCCAGTTCAATATGAATTTTAGGATTGTTTTCTCTAGAAATGTGAAGAACACTGTGGGTACTTTGACTGTGATTGAATCTGTATGTCAGCTTTGAGAGTGTGGCCATTTTGACATCCTCCCCTACTCCTGGACTTCCCTACTCCACTCTAATCTCATTCTTCAGACTACTTGAGTTTTCTTTGTAGAAGTCTATCGTCTCCTTGACTAGATCAATTCCTGACCAGTGATGGTGAATCTTATAGAGACGCATGCCCAAACTACAATCCAAAACCCATTTGTTTATTCCTAAGTGTCAACACTGCAGTTAAACCTGAATACTGAGGTTTTAGTTTAGAAAAAAACACCTCATAAATTAACAATTTTTGTCTTAAAAAACATGTAATATGCTATAAATTCACTATTACTATCCTGGGTATTTAATTTTTCTTGATACAACTATGACTCTTACTATTTTCATTGAGTTCATTATTGGTGTACACAGATGCTGTTAATTTTGTATGCTGTTTTTGTATGCTGCTACATTGCTGAAGCTGATTACTACTTTTATGAGTTTTCTTGTGAAATTCTTTGGGTTTTCTGCCACGTCCTAGTCCATCCATGCCTTGTGACAAGGTCCATGGGTGGAGGAGAGCGCTTCAAGGAATCGCTTCTCCAGAAAAAGGACACC
>PVLA01000378.1:426348-588406 GCA_004027455.1 Hydrochoerus hydrochaeris | reverse complement strand
CTTTGTATTGTTACTGCCTGTTTCCTTGTTATTTTTAAGAGATCTTTCCTTTCATGATCACACATTGCAAACTTGTCTTCAAGTTTTGATAGTCTATCCTTAGTTTCTTTTAAGGCATTTTGCCAGCTTTCAATGGAGTTTTTAATTTCCTGGTAGTCTCTTTGAATCTGCTTCATGTATTCTATATTTTCTTTATATTTTTTATTGAATGTTTCTCTCCTTTTTTTGTGTTCTTCCCTTTTTCCATCTGTATCTTCCTGAGAGATGCTTCCTGAGAGTATTTCTTTTATTACTCTACTCATATCTTGGTTTACCTGATTTAATACTTCAGTTTTGAGCTCATCTACAAGGTCCCAAAGATATCTCTTAATGTCCATGGAAGCCATGTCTGATGTTGCGTGTTTGCTGCCCTCAGTCTCCCTTGTTTTTCCCTCTCCTGGATCATTGCTCTCAGGGTTTTGGGCTAGGGGCCTCCTCTTGCCTCTGTCTCCTGTCATGGCCCTGGGTTCCTCCACACAGGTTACAGTGCTTATTCCAGCCCCCTTCCCTGTTGGCCACCTTTCCTCTGAAGCAGGCTGGCAAAGGACCTCCACCCTCTCCTGCCTGCTCTTGTCACTGAGGTGTAGGCAGCAGCTGTGTATGCTTGCCCCTGCCCACCTGGCCAGCCAAACTGTAGGGGCCTTCACCTGGTTAGTGCTTGTTAGGCACAGGGAATTGATTTGGGACGGCTCATTGGGTCCCAGCCAGGGGTGCGGCCCAGTCCAAGCAAATCCCATAAATCTGCTCTGAGGAGGGAGGAACCAACTGAAGACCTGTTGCTCCCAGTTCAGGCTCCTCTTGCCAGATTCCAACATGTTTCCCATTTGGTCATGCCCTTCCTGTGGCTGTGGGGTCTCACTCCTAGCACTGACCATGGATTAATGAAAGTCCCTTTGCTGGCTCTGCTCTCTGTTGGGCTCACCAACCCCCAACTTCAGGGCTGCTGTGCTTCCTGTGAGTGGTGGCAGGAATGAGTTTGGGCAGCTCTGCCAGCCGCCACGGAGTCAGGCCATTGCAAACTTGGCAGGTCGCCACAAACAAAAATGCTGTGTCCCATAATTTTTAGCTATTTCAGTTGTAGTCCCGACCTATTTGACAAGCTTTTTTATCTTTTAATTTCTTCCTGTGTCAAGAGGATCCATCTCCCTCTGTCTGGGTCTCTCCAGGGTGTTTTATTCTGGCATATGAGTTGTTTCTCCCAGGAGGCTTTGTATTTTGTTGCTCACTGTTCAGCCATCTTGACTTCTTTCCACAATCCATGTTTTTAAAAGACATTTATTACTAATATGTCCTGGCCCTGGGTATAAAACAGCAACTAAAACATAAAATAAGTCTGACCTCATGGAGCTTAAATTGTACTAAGGGAAAATAAATAGTTTATAAGTCATTCACCTACATCGGAGGTCTCATAGAGAAGATGGGATTTGAGCAAGGACCTTAAAAAGTCAAGGGGAGCCATACAAATATCTGGGAATGAAGTGTTTCCAATGGTTATGCAGCCTGTACACTATTCTTGAGGAAGGAATATGTCTAGCAGAAACATGAAAAATCCAAGAAGACAGGCTAGAATGGCTTGAGAAATGTCAAAAGAATAGAAGGAATGAGAGGGATGAGAGGGTGGATGATAACAAGATAACATGAGGCTTTATAAACCGCTGAAAATGTAGACACTTTTATTCTGGGAGAAACGGGAAAAGTATTAACATTTTGGGCAGAGGAGCAGTATGATCTAACTCAGGTTATGGGTTCCAGCGTGAGAAAAAGCTGTGTGGGGTAGACAGGGAGGGTGGAAAAGGTAGAAGCATAGAGACCAGTTAGCAATCTGTTGCCATTTTCCCAGAGAGGTGATGAGAAGTTAGTGAAGATGATGATGAGTTATAAATGCTAATATGCTTTGAAAGTGGAAGCCACTAGATTTTTCAACTATTTGGAAAGGAGAATGAAAGAAGTAAAGGATGAATATAGGACTCAAACTGAGGAATTTGAATAATGAAACTCATCTACTGAAATGGTGAGTGGGGCAAGTGGGGGGATGTTTATGTGGAAAATAATGAGGCAGATGCCAACCTTGGAGTCTGGGATGAATGTATTATATGCACAGAAGTGCACCCACTTAGAAGCCAAAACAACACCAAAGAGAGTAGATGACTGAGTGACTAGCAGGCTTACTTATTTTTTGAAAAAATAAAACAAAATTTCCTAACCAAATAATAAGAGATTAGCAACAGTTGATACACTGTGCATCATTATTTTCATTTTCCAGAGAGACATCATAAGATTGGTAACCACAGCAGGTGGGCAGGCTGTCCTGCACTGCAGGAATATAGTGTTGTTTCTACCTAAAACTACTGCTTGAGTTAGACGTGTCTCTCTATGTGGTTCAAACTTTGAATCACGTATTCAGCCTTCAAATTGGGTACAATGCGTTATCACACTTCATCTTATTAGAATCACTTTATTGACAACTTCAGAGACAAGACTGGACGAGACTTTTATTTCCCTGCACATACTTGCAAACCACACTTTGATAGATAGCTGATTATATGCCTCTTTGAAACACATCTCGGGTGAAATCAAATCCTTCTACTGACACATCTGACCTTCTTTTTTGTTTCATATAGTTTATGTTCGATCTTTTAGCTGGCGGCAGGGAATTGTGTAGGTTAACCTACATCTTCACCAGCATGCTAACACTGATAAGAAATCATAATACACCATGCATAATTACGAAGTGACTTCATAAACAGTGTCTTCTTTAAGATTAATTTTAAATGAAATGAAATATGAAGAATAACTGTTCAAGGTAATTTTTTTTTTTTGTACTGGGAATTGAACTCATGATCTTGCACTTGCTAGGCAGACAGTGTGCCACTGAGTTATATCCCCAGTTGTTTAGAGTAATTTAAAGTCAGTGTCTAAGACTAATAAATACCTCTAATAAAATAATTATACTGGAGTAGTAGATTCCAGGTGTTTTTCTTTTTAAAATATTACTATTTAAATGCATAACAATCACTGTAGTAGTTCTCTGATATAGAATGTTTGATATAGTGAGTCTGAATATTTGCTTTTAAAAATATCCATCTTTTGAATTACATTGCACACATTTTTTTTGATCAACAATTTAATTTCTCAAAACTTCCAGGTGTAGGTATGGAGTGAAATTTAGGCTGGAGGAATAAAAATAAATATACATCTTTATTAAAGCATCTTTTCAGTTATTTGAGGCTCTTTTGTCCTGTGGGAATTGACCCTTAAGGTTTTAGGAAGTTTGTCTCCCTGTATAATGTTTAGAAAACAACTTTGACTTTGTGGACTGAAGGAACCAGGAAGAGATCCAGTGAAGCTAGAGTGAGATAACACGGTGCTGATCATCCAAGGATTGGATGAGGCTCCAAGAGAAGGCAATAGATGGAGCAAACAACCATTGTTTATTTCAATAAACCATCTGTTACCTCTTCTTTATTAACAGAACCTTTTCCTTTGAAGAACTCTTCCTCTGCTCAGTGTGATTTTTCAAGAATTGTCAATCATATATCCTTACCTCTCCGGTCTAATGGGTGGTCCTATAAAGTGAGCACCTATTATTCATCAGAGCTCTTCACTAAAGTAGAGTAGAGGGTTCTGTATTTCTATGGTACTATGAGCTGCAGAGGTATGGCTTAGGAATGGCCAGGTCTCCCAGATGTGGAGTATAGCTGAAAGAGTATGTTTTGCCTTGCTTTTAAGTCTTACATCTCATCAAGCCAGAGGATGCTTCATTCATCTCTTGCCATGTTTTGGTTCTGGGTCCCCTATGTATCATCCTCATTGTTTTAATGTTTAAAATAGTGAGGATTTTGTTTCTCTTTCTTTTAGCCAAATAATACAGATTAATGTAGTTGAATGAACACTTTCTTTAAGATGTCTTAACCCATGTTTTCAACATGGGCAAGGAGACAGGTGGAGAATCAGACTTTGCATATGGCTACATATTTCCTATGCTAATTGTTTCTCTTCATCTTTTTCTTCTTCCTCTCTTCCTCCTCCTCCTTCTCTCCCCTTCTCTTCTTCCTTGTCTTCGGTCAGCAATGAGGGTAGGAGATGATGAAGAGCCCCAAGACTGCCATAGGAGAAATTGTCATTAACTGAGTTTATAATGGCATATAGTAGAATTACTTATAACAGTTTAAAGGATAATGTCCAATTTAAGTGGTGACTTAATGAAATGAAAACAGTTGGGAAAGGAAGAGAGCTAACAACTGTGCCTATTGTATCTTCAATACAAGCAAAGTGCTTTATATCCAGTACTGTGTTTACTTTTTATAAGAGCCTTATAAACAAATGTATAAATTCCAGGTACTTAATGACCTAAATTAAGCAAAAAGAAAACTCATTGTTGCCCATGATTGAGTAGACCCCAAGGTTTGAACTGTTTGGAGGAGAGTCTGAGTTTAGTGTTAAAGCGACGCTCCAGAATCATCTCTGAATCTGCTCCATTGCATTGCATAACCCCTGATACAAAGAGAGCCAGGTGGGTGGCGTTCCCTGGAGCTGTGTAGCCATTCCCTTTCTGCTTTATCCTGCTTTCCTTAATTTTAGGCTTGCTCAAAGGGCCTCGATGTTGAGAACCATGGCTCCCTTTAAAGATAGCTTGTATTTAAGGGACAGTGGGAAAAGGAGTCTCAGAATTAAACATGTATGTTCTATGCAGCTGTGAAACAGTTAACGTCCGAACTTCTTTGAAGTCAGACCAGGCTGACTTCAATTCTACCTTTGCCATTTATTGGATGTGTGGCCTTTGGTATGTTTTTGTTTTCTATGAATCTCAGGGATGAGAAGTATCTTCTTGATAATATTTGATACAGAGGTTTTCTGTTGGGAATTGAAAGTTATATAACTTGATTTATTTAACTTTATTGTAGAGTGCAGAAGCCAAAACTTTTTTTCAGGAACTAAAATATACCTAACTTAGGAGAATTGATGGATGCCTTAATTATTCTGTTGAATTCGTTTCTTTTTAATTTGCAAAAATACTTTTGAGATTCATTGTTAACAGAAGTCAGATCATAATCTTACTTAAAAATAAAGGTTATGGTCATCCAACTTTTGTCTGAGAGACTTTTGTCTGATATTCTCTAAGTCAATAGTGGTTTCATTTAATTAATTCTGAACTTTTGTCCTTTCATCAAAACATTCCCATTTTGTATAATTAAAGCTTTCATTGTAATTCTCAAATTAATTTCTATTGTTCTAAAGTCTTGTTTTAAAGGTTTGCTGCCCCTTTCATGTAACTTTTTAAAATTTTCAAGTGTGTATAAATAGTAACCATGTATTAAAAACCAGATGCATATTTACCATACGTAAATATACACATGTTGACTATCTCCTTGTTCCTCTTACCTCCCTAATTTTCACCTTTACCCAGAAAATGCCCTGTAGACATTTACACTTGTCCTAACCCGACTTGAAATGCCTTTGATGCCCACAGCCTGTCTGAGGGAGTATCATGATGGGTGGTTATAGTCCTTTTGATGTGACTATCACAAAGTGATATTTAGCTCAAACACATATGCTCTTAAAATTCACTTCTGGAAAATTAGAGGCAATTTCAAATTTGTAATCTTAGAGTATTTTTGAGCTGAGTTTGGATTATGTGAACATACTTATTAACAAAGCTGAAACATCCTAAAAACACTGTGAAACTGAAAACTTAGAAAAGATTTATGTAGTTCAGAGGTTAAGACACAGTTTCTGACCACTGAAGTATCCCAGTGTGCAAACCACTCCAGGAATCTAGTCCTGTGAGCTTGGAAGATTGTCTTTTATCTCTAGAACTTTCAGGTTCATAAAATATAATAACATAAAAGAAGAAACTCTTTAGATATCATCCTTCCTTTGGATGAAGTGCTGCACTGATTCTCATGTCACACAACTTTGAAACTGCACATATCCCTCTGTGGGAAATACAAGCAGCTTCTTGTAAGAAGCATCAGGTGCTTTATATTAGATCTTGAGGAAAAGGCTTAGAGGAGCTGTGAAAACTGTCCCCAAATATTTCATGGGTCACCAGGTGAAGCAAGTTCCCCCAGACTGAACTGGAAGTAGACTTAATGGATGACAGCTATTATAGGAGCATATTTGCACACTCAATTTACTGAAAACTTTATAAGAATTGTGGGTGTTCAGCACAGGAACCAGTTTTCTTCAGTTGTTCAAGCAAAGGCTATGGAGTATTATTCAGGTTACAGAGTAGAGGCAAGACCTTTAAACTTATGCTTTGATTTCTAAATCTCTTGGATTCAAAGAATGCCCTGAAAAGAAAGGAATAAATATGATTTATTGGTTCTCTTGGACATATTGAGATTCTGAATTGTTACGGAAATTATTCATCCTGCTGCCATTTCAGAACCACTTCCACACATTTTTATTTTTTGGCTATATATATATATATATATATATATAGGCAACATGAATGAAAAACTATAAATGAACAAAGGAGCGTAAGTGGGAATATGATAGAGCCAACACTCATCTAAAAGTGTACACACCTCTAGTTTCTCTTTTCCATTTGAGGATTGAGATGTAATGTTGGTGGATCTGCTGAAATATCACAGAAAGGAAGAAACTGATTTTTGTCTGTGAAAGCTCTTGATTTTTGAAAAATATTAGCAACTAAGGCCATTTAATAGCAGAGTACATGATTAAGAATGGGGGGATTTCAAACAAAGCTCCTACAAATCAAATGTGGCCCTCAGGCCACCTTCCTGTGACATCTGGAACAAGCAAAGGATAATAAAACTGTTGAATAGAAAAGTATCCTGGTCACAAATGAGAGCACAGATGAGAAATGCATAATTTCCAAGTCACACATCACTAAATGTGTCATAGTTCCATGTAACATCTTGATCATGGGGTTTTGGTGTAGTAAACATATTCGGCAGTGTAGAGATCTCAAGAGGCAATAGAAGAGTGTAAATTATTGTAAAAATCACACTGCTGATAGGGATTTTCTATCATAAACAATATAACCTATTGGAGGCAAAATGGGGAAATGTAATTAGAGAGAAATGAAGAAATATGTCCTTGTCCTGGTCATTATAAGGTGACCTGGAGAAAAATCACTTAACATACCCAAGCACCAGGCCCTGGCAAACTGTTACCTACTTTATGAAGTAGTGTGAGCTTGAGTTGAGAGGTGGGTACAAAGCTAGAACTCAAGGTAATATCTCCCCGGGTCTCTCCTCAAGCTTACCATTTACTCATTAAAAATGAACATGAATAGTCCAGGTAATTAATAGTCTAAATTTATTCAGGATAATAAACACATACACAAGACACTTTAAAAAACAATAATCAACACAACTGAAAACCTCCAGTATAAAAGGTGGAAGAGAACAATTAGTTCATGAGAAAGAGGAAAGTTAGGCAGAGGATTTGGGCGGGCGGTAGAGGGGGAGATGACATTTCTGTTATGAACATGCGTCTTCAGGATCTAAAGTCCTAGAAGCAAAAGCAGACATGTCGGTGCCAAGTGCCTGGCTGGCATGAGTACGTATGAAATCCCTGGTGTACACCTGTGCACTAGGAAACGTATTGGCTCCAGAGCAGTAAATGGTTCTGCAGCTTTCTGTTCTCGATACTTTCTATCCTGCCATATTGTGAAATGTTTTTACTGCTACAGGGAAAATCTATATATGGAGTTGATTAAGTTTGGACTCTACAACAAAATCTCTTTTAAAATGTGGGTGAAGGAAATTCTTTAACTATAGAAATTGCATTTGCGGACCCTTAGGGCTTGTGTTATTTTTGGTCTTTAACAGCTATGTGGTACTTTTTAAAGCTAGCAATGATTGAGCATCTTTGTTGAAACTGTCTCACCTCCATGTCTAGAGAAAATGTCCAGACCTGCGTGCCTCTTCTTCTGGGTCAAGAAGGGCGATGAAAATGTCTGTGGGAACTTTCATAACCCTCACATGACTGCCACCAAGAATAAATCACTTCATGAGATCCTTTAAGGAATTGTTCTGCACAGTTAATTTTCTACCAGCAGTCTTTAAATATACTTACATCTTTATTTTCTAATTGCATTGACCGCCTTTTAAATAAGATCATTATTATGGATTGGATCTAAAATGTCCCCTAAAAGTCTTAGTTGTTGAATGGTGATTAGATCATGGGAGTGCTATAGTTATTAGTGGATTCTTCTCTTTATGCATTTGTAGCAGAATTTGCTGTGATTAGTTGGAGACTGGTTGGAGGAGGGTCATGACCTGGAAGGGTATATTCTCATCCCAAACTCTTTCCTTTTCTCTCTGCTTCTGGTGAGTGTGATTTGAACAGTTTTCCTTCACCATCCTCTTTCATGTGTCATTTCTCTTTGGAACTGGGTGTCCATGGACTGAGCCAAGCAACTAACAACCAAGATCCAGCAATAGGGAAGTTGAGTATTTCAGAAATTAATAGTAGGAATAATGTCATTGCGGTGACTGCACTTGACCATGCGGTTTTAAAAACTCTGGACTTGTTTGTGGAATGAATTCAGAAAAGTTTGGAGAAGCAACCTGGAGAATCTTGAAAATGCTGTAAGCAGAGTGATTCTAGTCAAAGCTCAGAAGCCCAGGGTGCTAATAGAAATATAGACAATAAAGGCCAAGATCAGAAACTTTCAGTTTGAAACAAAGTCTTCATTGACAGACTAGAGCCTATAAAACATTTTGGTAGATAATTTATTTTCATTTTGTCCTTGTCCTGAAACTTTGCAGGAGACTGACATTAAAACTAGTGGACTAATTTATGTGGCAGAGGAAATTTCAAGGCATCGCATTGCTCAGGTTGTGCCATGAGTATGTCTGGCTACTTTCAGCCAGATTTATAGGGAGATTCAGGAGCACTTACACAGGCTAGATGATGTGAAGTTTGGCCAGAAAAAAAAATAGAAAAGTTAGCCCAGAGAAAAGTGTGGTTGCTGAAAAGATAAGAATTTTTAAAAGCCACGTATTGACCAGACCCCACCCTTCATAGGCTCAAGTGTGCAAAACTGCAAAGGTATGGAGAAGAGAGCCAGTGTGCCCTTACTAGAGGAGTATCTAGAGAATTGGTTCCCACAGATTCATTTCACTGTGCTCAGCCTTATAAACAGTTAGAGGCTATTGGAACCATACCTCAAGAGAACCTGCCTCCTGTTTGAGCTGGTGGCATCATCCACGTGGTACTAGTTTTTCAGGCATGCAGAATGTAAAAGTTGTAGGATCTTGGTGGTTTCCACTTTGCTTTCAGAGGAAGTCGTAGGCCCTAGGCAGTGTGCCCCCAAGAGTGCAGCAAAGGGAGCTATGAGAGTGAAGCTCAAGATGCAGTGAAGGTCTGGGATACCAGGAATGTGGAATATCTGCTAAGAAAAATGTCAGGCAGTGAGTAGAATGGTCTTATGAGGGTCCAAAGAGGAATTACATAGAGGTGAGGTAGCCCAACCCTTTTGGAGCTCACATTTCAGCACACATTACCTTCAGTACTGGACATGGGTCTACAAGATTTAATGTTTGCCCTGTGGTGTTTCTCTCTTGTTTTAGTCCCATTCCTTCTAAGCTTGGCTTCATCTCAGGGCTCCCAGTGTTGAAATCCCATAGTTGGATGAGAGATGGCCATGATAGATGTTCAGGGTCTAGGGGCAGTGAATGGCTGATGAGGGATACCCTAAGTGTTGGCAGCTGAAGACTCAGACCCCAGCATCATAGCCAGAGGCCAGATCAGCCTGAATTTCTATGTGTTTGACAGCAACAGAATCTGCACCCCAACAGGCTTGCTGGGATTACCCAGCACCCACACCCAAATACTACTGCAGATGTACTAGGGTTTCCCTGCACAGATCTGGTCTCTGACTTGAACACTACCACAAAACTGTGCACACCAGAGGATAAACACAGGCTTGATGTTGCCAAAACCCTTTTTCTATTCCTTTCTTTTTTGCCAGAGGTGGTTGTCTGTTTTCTTCATTTTTTAAAAATTTTCTTCATTGTCTGTTTTGGGTTTTTCATGAATATGAACTTTACTTTTAGTTTGTTTTGTTTTGATTTGTTTTTGTTTTTGCTTCTGCTCTTTTCTTCTTTCTCTCCAGTTTTCCAAAGCTTGAGTGATCTTCCTTTGCCCTTCAGCCTTTTCTCTGATGTCTTCTTTTAGTCATCCATTTTTTTGGTCTTCTCCCTTTTAAATTCTTTTGTGAGGGTGAAATTGCTCTAGTAAGTAGATATTTACCACATATGATTTTCTAATTCATTTTAAATTTTTTATGTAACTATAAAATTGTACCTGTGATTAAAGGTGGCAAATTAATAGTTATCATAGTCTATTATTTTATGGGCTATGCTCAATATTATTGTTATTACTGATTGCACTACTTTAACCAAGGATGTGACCAATTGTTTTTTCTTGTATGCCAATGCCAAGATTCTCTGAGAGTCATAAACCATAACATAGTCCAATACCAAAAACTGGGTGCTAGGCTGACTAGACACTAACCTTTAATTACTAACAAATCAAAGATGCAGGATTTCAGGACAGACCCACAAGTCAAAAGTCAGCTAAGTGTAGAAGATAATCCAGAAAAGTAATAATTTCCTAAAGAGGTCTTGGTATGAGTAACAAAACTATTTACCATAGATATTTTGCAAGCATCAACCCAGAAAACAAGTTAAAAATAGAAAATGAGAAAACACAATAACAAGATTCAACCCCAGACCTCCAGGTTGCCAAAGACAAACCCAGAGGCACTGAACTATAAGAAATCAAAAGCCACCCAGCTGGACTTTTTGAAAGGGTGACAGCATAAGGAGCAAAGCAGATGAATGAGGCTCTAGAAAAAAAAATCAGAAATAATTGCAGAATTTATTAAAGAGAGGGTGAGCATAATGAAGGACATGGTTAGCAAAGCTAGAACAGATACGGATAAAAAATAAAGGAGTTTAGGAAAATGGTAGGCACTATGATGCCCAACGTAGGAAAGAACTGGATTCCATAAAACAGATATGAACAGATATCCAGGAGATTAAAAATTCTATTGAAAATAATCACAGCAGAATCAACCAAGGCTAAGACAGAATATCAGATTTAAAGGACAGGCTTGCAGTTAGCAACCACCAAATGAAAGACCTCTTAAAAATAACAATTGTCCAAGAGATCTCAATCCAATAGCTGTTGGATGATGTAAAGAAGGATAAAAAGGACTAACTGGACTCAGTGAAATGTCAGAAGAAAAAACAAATACATATAAAAAAAACCTGGTCACAGAACTAATGACTGAGAAATTAGTAAATATTGTAAAAGAATTTGTCTTACAGATAAGTGATACATATAGAACCCCAACTAATCATGATCAGAGAAATACTACACCAAGGAATTTAATAGTCAAGATTCTAGAAAGTCAGAGCAAGAACAAAATGTTAAATGCTGTTTGAGAAAACAATCAAATCACCTATAAAGGAAAATCCATCAGATCATATCAAACTTCTCAACACAAATCTTAAAGACAAGGAGAGCTTGGAGTGATGTACTTCAACACCTAAAATAAAACAACCTCCAACCCAACCCAGGTTGATATACCCTGTAAAATTATCTTTCAAAATTAATGGAGAAATAAGACACTTGCATGGTAAAGAACACCTAAAGAAATTCATGATTACTATACCAGCATTCCAAAAAGTTCTAAAGGATATTCTCCAAAGAGAAAATGAGGACAGAAATTCCATGAATTGCAATAGAAAGACTCCACTAGGCAAGGTAAGCAATTAAACAGAAGGGACCAAAAGGGAACCAACAACAGGAAAATTACAACATGATAAGTCAATACATATCAGTCATAACCACCAATGTAAATGGTCTCAATTCACCAATCAAAACAAATGGCAGAATGGATCAAGAAATAAGATCTGACAATATTCTGCATACAAGAAATACATTTAATTAAAACAACAAATTCATTGACTAAAAGTCAAATGGTGGAAAACCATACTCCACATACCATGAACTGGTAAAGAGCAGGACCACCTATTCTATTTGCAGACAAAGTGAATTTCAAGCCAAGACTGCTCAAGATAAACAATGGTGGTTACTACATACTTATTAAGGACACAGTCCAAAAGGAAGATGTAACAGTCATAAATATATTTGCAATAAATATTGATGCACTCAAATATATGAAACAAATAGTAACTGATATGAAAAATCAAATAAGCACCAATACAATTCTAATTTTCAGTTGATTTTTAGTTAATTAATTAGATTTTTCCACATACATAATTTTGCCTTGTTTTAATAATGACAATTTATTTTTGCCTTATGCAGGCTTTAAACCTTTTATCTTCTTGCCTCATTGAATACCTTCGAATTTCTGATCAGTGTTGCAAAAAAATGATGATAATGAATATCCTGGCTTATTCCCTACTTCAGAAAGAAAGTTCTCATTATGGACAGATTTTTCTTATCTGTTTATAAAGATGATTACTTGATGTTGTTGCTTTTTTTGCTACTAATATGGTAAATTACATGGACACATTTTTGCATGGTAAATCACTTCACCTAGCTGATAAATTTCATTTGGTTGTAATATACTATCCTTGCTACCAATTCTTGTTAAAATTTTCTAATATTCTATGTGATGTTTTTGCACCTAATGTCATTAGGGAATATGGTTTGTAGTTTTTCTTTTGTGCAATATCTTTGTTGGTTCTGAAAGGCTAGGCTATACTTAGGAAATGCATTTGAAAACCTTTATTATTGATATTATTTGGAAATATTCATATAAGATTAGAGTTAGTTCTTTAAATGTTTGAAATAATTTATCTGTGAACTCAAAGCTGGAATATTCTTTGTGTGGGAGGATTTTAAAACTGAGTTCATTCTAATAGATATCAAAATATTTGGAAACTTTTATAAAGCTTAATAGGTTTATAAGGAAATTGTTCATTTCATCTAGAAGTTCATATTTACTTAACTTTGAACTTGTCTTTACTATATTCTTCTATTTTCATTGGAAGTAGTTTAGTTTCTTGAGTTAAAAGATCAAATTGCTGATTTTTAAAAAGCTTATTGTAGTGTATCTTCAGAGATTATAAATTTCTTTCCATCATTGTTTTAGGAGCATCACACAAAGTTAAATTTTGATAGCTCAGATTTTAATTATAATTTAATTTAATGTCTCTCCTTATATCTATTGTAGTTTCTTTTTGATTTATGCACATATGAAAGTGTGCAGCCTAGTTTTAAAACAGTGAAGTATTTTCTAGTCATCTTTACGTAATTTATTTCCAGGTTGGGATTAAAGCAAAAAAAAAAAAAAACCTCTGAAGTTATTTTAAATTCTTCAGAATTTGTTGATATTTGTTTTATATGGCAGTATGTAATCTGTTTTTCAGATATTCATGTGTATTTTAAAGATTACATAGTGTTTACTCATTGGATACTATTACTTATATTAGGTCATTTGTATTTTCTTCTTCAATACACTGTTTTTTAAAATCTTCTTGTTCTATCAGTTATTAGTGTTATAAAATGGTCAAATTATCCTTTATTTTTGTAGACTTTGCATTATCTATTTTCCAGTTACACTGATGAATGAATATAGACATAAAACTGTTACATCTTTCAGGTAGATTGACTCAGTATTGTTATGAAATATGCTTTTAATCTCTGCTAATGTTCTTGCCTTAGCATTTTCTAACTATATTTCTGTTTCATAGCATATCTTTCCCCCATTTTTAAAGTTTAATTTTAGTGCATGTGTGCAGCACATGCTGATTACTGTCACTGTGGGAGTTGGTCCATGTGCACAACACATCTCAATTCCTTTCACTTCCCTTTCCCTGCTCCTCCCTCTTAAAAATATTTTTCTGTTCTTATATTTCAAATTTGTATCTTGAAAGAATTTAGAATTAATTTTGCAGTTTTAAAATCCTGAATGATAATCTTAGTTTCTGAATGATAATACCATATTTAACTCTACATATTTGTATAATTGGTATAAATCTGAGCTTTTATTACAATTTGTTTTCTTACCTTCTCGATTTATGTTCCTTTTTATTTTTTATCTCTTCTTTTTAGAATTACATGTCTGAAAAAGTCTTAGAATTTTTTAAATTGCAGGTCTTTTGGTAATTTTTATGTGCAATATTTACTTTGGTTTTCTTTTTTGCACATATTTTTTTCTAGGCTAAAATTCTTTTCTTGCTTTTTTGAGACAGGATCTCACTACGTATTGCAGGCTGGCCTTGACCTCACTTATGTAGCCCTGGCTGGTCTCAAACTCATGGAGATCCTCCCGCCTCAACCTCCTGAGTGCTGGAATTATAGGTGTGTGACACTACACCCATTTAGACATGAAATTCTAACTTGGCTGTATTTAATAGTACAAAGCTGACATGTTGTTTATCTATTTTTCATAATTTCTGCTAAAATTAGTTTTGATATTTCATTGGTTAAATATAGTATCTTCTTTTAAGTAAATAGCATTTTGTCTTTTTTGACAATTTTTTCATAATAATCCTCATTTTTAAAATCTCTTTGAAAGAATTTTTTTCTTTCCCTCTCATCCTAAAGTGATAAACTCTGAAACATTTGGAGACAAAAACTTAAATTCCTAAGGATATGGTGCTTAATATTTGAATATTCTAAAAATTCTGATTTAATTTATTTAATCCTTGTAAGGTGACATAGTTTTGTATTTATTTGGATGTCAATATTTTTAATATTTGTTTTTTCTATAAAATTTTGTTTGAATATTAAAATTATTACCAAAATATTCTTACTATTCCTTCCCTCTTTCCTTCCATCCTTCCATTGCTTCTCTCTCTGTGCTCATTCCTTTCTCATTCTGTCTTTCCCTCTTCATTCTTTTTTTCCTTCTTTCTCCTTTGATCTCTTCCTCCATTTTACATTCCTTAAATCTTTTTTTCCTCTTCTCGGGTTAGTGATATGGTTATAACTTTAAAATATATTTGTATAGCATTTCTATAAATTTATTGAGAAGCAAAACCATGTGACTTTAGTCTTCTTAATAACTCAATAGTGATGTAACCGATAGTAACCAGGTTATATAAAATAAGGTCCAGACAGCTTTATCAGGAAATTTCCAGAAACAAACCATTCTTTTATTTATGGAGTGTACTTTTCCATCCCACTTTTATTTTTATTCCTCTAAATTTTAATCCATGTTTATTTTCCTCCATTTTCTGTTCTCTTTTTTGAGGAAAACATACATTGCTTTTACAATCACTTATCGTATTACAAAACAATGGTTTAGTTCTGACTTATGATAATAGGAAATAATAAATATGTCACAAAGAAGACAAACAAAACATGGTTACATTCTAGTGTTTCCCTGAGCTAGTGGAGTATTTTTAGTTATTTCTGCTTACATTGAACAACTCCATGTTCACACAGGAGAACCCCTCTGTATTTTCTTGCTTTTCAAAAATAAGTCCCCCCCCCTTTTTTTTAATGGTGATAATGATGCTGATTGTGAATTTATGTCACAGACACAAGTAATCTGGTGATTATTTGCCTTGGCTATACCATCATTAACAAATATTCTTCTCAAAATGATGAAAAAAGTTCCAAGAAACATTTAGACTCTTTTGTATTGCTGCAATAAAACCAGGGGCTTGGTAATTTACAAAGTGAAGAGGTTTATTTGGCTTATGATTCTAGTAGCTGTAGGGTCCAAACAGCATGGTGCCAGTCCTGGTGAGGGTCTCCTGTCTGCATCAAATCATAGTGGAGCTCTGAGAAGGGAATTTTCTATGCGAGGAAAGGGCCAAGCATGTGGCATGTTCTTAATTTATAAAATCTTTTCTTCTGAGAACTCATCTAGTCACAGAACTAATCTACACCTGGGAGATGAATATTAACCTCTTCTGAGGATAGTGCTCTGTGATCTAAGTTTATCACTAGGCTCCATTCCTTAAGCTTTTATCACACTGACACCATTATACTGGGGACCAAGCTTTGAGCACATGGTGTTTGGGGGAACACACCATGTCCAAGCCGTAGTAGAGACTACTGTCTCACCAGTATATGGAGCACTGTATTTTCCTGTTTCTTTACCAGATTTTACTAGTGATTTTTACTTTTACTAGTGATTTTTAAATGGATAATAGACATTACAAATGTTATTCTGTTGCATATATAGATATTTTAATTTTCCATTCAATGTTTGACAGGCAAGTAAGCTACTTGTGGGCCTTTGTGATTCTATTAAAAGTTGTTTATAAATTCTTGGAGTTCACCTAAAAGAACTTTTATCTAGGGTTACTAGGGTATTTTCCCCCCAATTTTTATTTTTTATTGGTACATGTTTTAGTACATAATGACTACATTCTCATGAGGAATCTGCACATGTACATAACACATCTCAATTCACTTTTTATCCCTTCTACCCCATACCCTCCTCTTTCTATCTCTTGGTCTCCTCTTTTGAAAAAGATCTATCATCCTATTTCCTATAATCTATCTTTTGTTTTTCTCATTATTTATAATACGAGTTTCTCAGATAAAAGAAACCATGTGGTATTTAAGCTTGTGTGTTGACTTATTTTAATTGACCTTATGGTCTCAAGATAAGGAAGGACACTTCCGGGATCATTACTAAAGGTCCTGGGTGGTCAAACAGATCTCTTCATTACAACTGGGTGTACTACAGCTGTTTTCCAGATCAGGGCTCAGGGCAGTTCTTCTTTATCCAGCTTTGTAGAGTCTTACTCAGTGCACATAAATGTTGATATTTAGTCAAAGGACTTCTATAAAATATCCAAACATAAACCTATGCATAGCTTTCCCTCTAACACTTTGTGCCACGAATCTCACTGCAGCTACCTCCCCAGACTCTTCTATTTCTTAACATAACATCATGCTTGCTAGGCTCCCCATCCCTGCACCACAGTTTTAAAAGTACCTCTAGGCAGAAAGCTAAGAGTAGCTCAGGGCTTACTACCTTTCTTTCCCTGCTTTCAAGGGTCACAATCTGAGGCTACCTATTGTCTAGTACCTGTTTATAGCTGGTCAATACGTTCTGTCCAGTTTTCCAGCTGTTTGTGAACAAGGGAAAGTCTGTAATCATTTACTCTGTCAAGGGTGGAGAGAAAAATACTAACTAGCATAATGAAAAATTTACCAAGAATTTAGTTTTCCTTGAATTGGGGAAGGAGACTTCTATTATTTTCTCAAAAGATACTTGAAATGCAAAATGTATTCTGAACACGATACAAAAATGTATCAACCTTAATATAAGATAAGTTACATGTCAAACTCCTTTATAATGGTTCTTTGCTTTTGAATCTTAGAGGATAAAAGAATTGGATTCTTTCTCCTGTGAGTGTCAGTCAAATTTTAAAAAAAAAAAAAAAAGACGGCCAATTGTTAGCAATGGCATGGCTATTGATTGAACTCACTATTTCCCTGAGAAAACTATCAAAGAATTGACAAAACTAGAATCATGTTAAAAATATACATGTACAGCTCAGAGAACAGATGGAATAAATAACAGGAATATAGAAATAATTTTTCAAATTCTTGCTGAATGTTTTCCTTATGTTTCAGAATTGCCAATCATACTCTCTAAGTCACTGTAATATTGAACTTAAAATAAAATCTGTTTTACATATCTTTACTGATATGACATACTGTACTTAGCATGACATTTACCAAAACAAACATCCAATTAAGTAAATTGAATTAGTCATACAGAAAGCGTTTACCTAGTTCTTGAAACACTGATGGAGAGTAAGAGAGGAACTAAAGATATAAGATGGCAACTGGGGTTTTTCTGGATTACTGGAGACCTGTCACCGCACTGCTACACTTGCATTCATCACCGCTCAGCTCTTTCCGCTAGCAGAGTGTGAGCCCTGACTCCATGGACTCTTTCAGCCACATGTTCCTGGTTTTCTCATTGACTTTAGGGGTAGAGAATATTTTCCCATCTTTTTGGTCTTTTCCCTGGCTCTCCTGTCAAGGACTTCCTATCATGCTGAGGTTAAGAATTGAAGATTCCTATTAAATTGACAAAATGTTGGCAGTTATTTGAGCTGAGGTAATATGTACATGGCGGTATTTCCTGGCTTCCTTGCCATCAGCCTTTTGTTCTTCCTTTCATCTCTTTTTCTACTACCTTAAAGGTTTTTCTTTTTCCACTGAGGCTTTTTATTGCTTTGACTTTATAGTCAAATCTCTAACACATCTTTATACATCTCCAACCATCTTTATCTCCCTTATCTCTGAGGACACTGTCTTTCATCACTTCCTTTTTCCTTATTCAGGCATTTGGAGCCTACAGCTCGCTGGCATGAACTCCAGCTTTACCCCGGAATCTTTGGCTATTATTATAGTTACTATATTGATTGCTCTTTTATCACTTTTAATGCAGACTCCTGGCTGACAGCCATTCACAAAGACTTTTACCAGAATGTGTAGGTCTGTCTGTCATCACTGGTCAGATCTTGGTGAGCCAATTGGTTTGTTTGGTTTTTGTTGGTTTGTTTTTCCTGGTCTCCGATGAATTTTGATGAGGAAAATGTTGATTGCACATTCATACTAATTTATTCATCTTATTTGACTGCAACTACACACAGATACTAATCTTGATACTGGTTCATTTATCTTCAAAACATGACTTAACTCCCATTTTTAAGACAACTGAGCAATCCCTCCTCTTGAGATATATTTAAAGTAAATGAAATGTATAAATATCTATAGCATTATTCATAATAACAAATATGTAAAGATAGTAGAATATATGTTGGCAGATTAATGGATAAATTATGAGATGTCTATCACAAATATATAGTTGAATATAAAATCTATCTATCTCTGCATCACAGACAAAATGAAATATTACTCAACTTCGAAATAAGAAAGTGATCCTACTACTTGCAATGATATAGATTAAGCTAGAAGATATCATGTTAACTGAAATAAACCAGACAAAAAAGGAAAATGACACATAATCTCAAATACTTGTGGAATCTGAAAAAAATTGAATACACAGAAACTGATGGTAAAACAGTAGCTGCCAGGGTGGGAGAGGCAGAGGCAAATAGCAACAGAGGGGTCAATGTGTGTGAAGTTGCACTTATTTAGTTTGGTTATGTCCAGAGATCTGCTGTGCAGCATGAGGACTACAGTTAATAATACTGTGCTATATGCTGCTAGTTTGATATAGGAATAGATGGAGGTGCTCTTTCCATACATACACACAAGAGGAAAGGAAAGTATACTCGATGTTGAGTATGTGAATTTTCTTGACTGTTGGGACCATTTTATTTTTCTTTTTCCTTGTAAAATTTTCTCAATATTGGTTTGCATTTTCTAGACATCTGAGAATTATGAACCTTTATTACTTTTCTCAAGTTATTCTTCCTGGACATCTGAAAATTATGGTTCTTCTTTGTGCCTAAGGTTAAAATCTTCATACAATGCACAAGCCCTTTTGGTCTTCAAAACTGTTAGATCTAAAGATCTAAGTCTATTTCATAACTTCTGAGTCATTCTTTTACTGTTTAGTAACCCTGCTGGCTCCAAGGCAGCAAATCTCATAACCCATGCTTGGCTCCATTCTCTTCATTTTGTAACTAGTAACTTGCCTTTTGATAATATTTTTCTTCCTGCATTTTCAGTGTCTGAATCTTCCTGGATCTGATACAGGAATCAGTGATTGCCCAGGTGGATACTGTCAGAACAACCAAGGTAAGCCCAAGACAAAAGAAGCTAGCGATACTTATGACAGTGGGGGAACATAGGTGGGAGGGCCAGCCTCTTTCCTACAGTAGTCTGGAGAGATAGTCACTAAGGTGAATGGTAAATCTAGAAAGTCACAAAGGGAAGATTATAATTGGATTTATGAAGACAAAAATTTAGGCTGAGAAAACGTTATTATAGAAAAAGCAACCAGAATTGAGCAAGGAATGTGGGATTGAAGGAGACAGTTCTGAGTGACAGGTAGCACAGTTGCTAGTGGATGAAGATTCCATTTTTGGACTGGTAGGCATATAATATATGGGTAGAATTGTCTTACTTTAAGGCCTTGGGTGTGTCATCCATTTTACTTTCTTGAAATTTTCCAATAGGGCTAAAATGACCCCTTCTTTCATTTTTCCAGTAGAATTCCTTGATGTGACCTTGTAAATTTTTAAAATAAGACAGTTGTTTTCAAATAAAAGAAGACATTTGATTTCTAGCCTTTACTCTTTCAATTGCTTCAAGTATTAGAGGTATAGAGATTCAAATATTTTGGTATCATCTAATTTTGTTCCTTATTTCTGATCGGTTGGGGCTGTGTGTTCTTTTAGAAACAACCAAGAGATACTAGATTAAGGGTAGACTGAAGACTGTGACAAAGCTTCTAGCTCAGAAGTTTGTCTGTATTAGCAACTCATGGACACCATATGACTCAAGGAGACATTCCAGGGAATGATGTCATTACACAATGATTACATTCCTTGTGGGGAGTTGGTAGATGTACTTAAGACACTCTAATTATTTTTTTTAAATTCCTTTCCCTCCTTTCTGTTTTTTCCCTCCATGTTTTGACCCTTTACCCTTTGCAAAAGATTTCCCTATTTCTGGTTATCTATATTTTATTTTGCTTTTTATTTATATTGTGAATTTCTCACAAAAAACCCCACATGGTATTTAGGATTGTGTGTCTGATTAATTTCACTTAACATTATAGTCTTAAGGTACATCCATTTTCCTGCAAATGACTTACATTTACTCTTCTTTATGGGAGAACCACATTTGCTTTATCCATCCATCTGTTGATGAAAATATAGGTCGCTTTGGAGATTTAGCTACTAAGTACAAATAAAAAGCAGCATAAAGGATTGATGGGAGGAAACAGGGAGACAGATCTTTTGGAAATGGGAAAGGTTCCAAAAGAATGAGAGTGAAGGAAGGAAGGAGAAGTAGAAAGATTTAAGATGTATCACTTCTATGTACCAAATACAATGAATGTGAACATTATATGTCATACACATGAACTCATAATAACAGTAGTAATTATAACAATAATGATAAAATTAGGGAAAGGGAATTTAGAAAAGGAGGGAGAAAGATGGGTAGGAGGGGTTTTAAAAAAGAATCAAGCTGTGTTACATACATGCACCTACTCCCTAAGATGAATGTAAACTTCATGAACTGCAAACATACAGTAATAAAATAACTAATAAAACAAAAAAAGAAATTGTACTGCTATAAACACATGTAAGCATGTATCACCGTAACATGATGTCTTTACCTCTTTGGGGAAGATATTAGAAAGGAAAGTCTGAATCAAATATGGTTTCTGGCTTTAGTTATTTGAGGAATTTCCATACTGACTTCTGTAGTGGTTGCACAAGTTGGTGGGAATGGAAATGTGTCACACTATTCTACGAATAGTGTTTAAAAGAAAGATGAATCTTCTGTGAATGATTTGTCTGTGTGAATTCAAGTATGTGTGTCATGACTTTCTTTTTGAAAAATTGCGGGCATTTTTCTCCTTGATAGCAATGACCTTGACATCCTCATTCAGGCAAAGATTTGCAGTGGCTCTGACAACAGTGACATTTACGTTCTTCTGAGTAGTCAGTCTGGTCATGGGGTTTGTGTGTGTGGATGTACTACAGTTTGATCAATAGTCAGAAAAAAGAACATTATCTCTAAGTCAAGCACACAGATGAGTCTCCAATCTCCTTTTTGGAGCTTTTAGTCATAGTATCAGTTTCTTTCCTTAGCAAGTACTGTTGCCCTCCAATACATTAGTCTTCTGCACAGTCATGCTAGATGATATATCTTGGGAAAACTGTTTTATTGCCCAGCGTTGTTCAATGGTCCCATTGGATTATTTTATATACTTGTATTAATTATAGCCATTGCTGGTAATGCTATAGGTTTTCCTGTTCCCTTGCCTTTCCATTGCCTTGTATTAATTTGATTACCCAAGGTGACTTTGTTGAGAGTACTATATACAATAAGGTGTGTTATTAACAGTAGTTTTAAAAATCATTTGCAAGCAAATTACTATGTCAATACCCCATAATAATGTTGACTACTTCTATTCTTCTTGAAGTCCTTTTTATTTCTTCAGAAATAAGTCACACTTTTAAGAACCTTTTGCTCTAAACTAAAATATGAACCAGTATGCATCATAATGGAATCCCCTCCGGGGTAATAACATTATTCCTTCCTAAGGGGACTGTGCATTTTACAGTCCAAAGAAAAGAACCCATGCTTTGCCTCAGAGTTGTGCCAGGGTCTTTTAAAGTACTTCCCTCTATTTAGGAGAGCTGAGGCTTTTTCTTCTAATTTGGAAGGACATTTTAAAGGACGTTTTCTTTCTTTCCTAATCCTTTCTTGAGCTGCCTATGTCAGCTGAGCTATTCTGACTCTTAGTTTATTGCTTTCATTTGTCTATTCTTGCTTTCTTAGTCCCTTTACAACATCTAAATCCTTTAAATCACACAGTTCTGCTCTAAGCCCCTCACTCATCTGCCCATATGATGGTATCAGAAGACTTTAAAGTAGAATATTTTTCTTTCTAGGATAATTTTTGAGTACAGCATAGAAAATATTTCAGTTCTGATAATGTGTAAAGTTGTGATGCTTTACAGTATCTGTGTTCTCCCCCTGCTGTTTGGGCTACCTTGTTAAGAACTGTGGGGAAGGGTTGAAACACCTCTGAGCTCCTCCTTTTCAGAGAGTAGAGACCAGGAGAATTCTAATTTGTCTCAGAATGATGACCAACTTATGTGAAAAATAAGCTCTTAATAATAGTCATTATTCTTAAGCTTATACTATGAGCCAAGTTTATCTAAAAGTGATTTATATGCAAATATATCCTATCTCCTTTCTACCAAGATATAATTTACATACAAGTTTAATCATTAAAAGGTTAAACTTGGTCATCTTAGTAGGCTCACAAAGCTGCGCAACTATCACTGCCATCCAATTCCAGAAATTTCTCATTATCTGAGGAAAGAAATACAGTTCCCCAAAGAGTCAGTCCTACTTTGCCTTCCCATTCTCTGGGATCCGCTGGTCAATTTTTTGTCTCTGTAGATTTGCCTATGGGAGGAAAATCACATAAATGGGATCACATAGTATGTGAACTTCTGTTACCTTGCAGAATGTTAACGGTTTCTCCATGTCATAGCATGAACTAATAGTTCATTACTTTTTATGGCTGTATGATATTTTCTTGTTTGGGTATACCAGAGTTTGCGCTTTGATTCACCATTTGATGGGCATTTGGATTGTTTCCAGTATTTGGCTCTTATAGATAATGATGCCATATTTGTGTATGAGTTTTTGAACATTCATATATATATGTGTGTGTATATATATATATGTATTCATTTCTTTTGCATGAAATACAATTGTTGGGACATATGGTAACTATGTTTAACTTTTTAAGGAACTGTCAAAGTGTTTTCCAAAGCAGCTGCACCATTTACATTCCTACCAATAATATATGAGAATTTTAATTTCTTCACACCCTTGCCAATATGTTGTTACCTTTTTGAGTATTGTCTCCTAGTGGGTCCAAAGTGCATCTCACTGTGGCTGTGTCATAACTTCTATTATTTACAAATCACTTCATGTTATAAGCTTCTATCCTACCAGGCTTACAGATAGTGAATGGTTTTTAGTGTCTGCTACCCAAGTTTGCATCAAGATTTTGAAAGACTTATACACAGTAGCTGAGTTCATGGGGTCGGGAGTAAATCTGCTTGACCCATGGGTTGTCCACACTCATGGCTTGTCTTCTGTCCTCTTGGTCCACGTCATCATGTGCACACCCCCTCTGGGTGTGGAAGGTCTCCCTGGCATGCAGAGACCTTTTGGGACTTGGTGTAGAGTTCATCTCCTCAGGGCATCATGAAACCGTGTTTGTATTTTGTCGTTGTTGCTCTGTTGGGAACCTGTGTGTCCCTTGGGAGCTAAGCTCGACTCTGTATTCTGCCTTCCACAGAATTTCTCTGATTCTCCATCAAACTCAAGAGAATCTAGCCTAATGAAAATCTTCTCCTATTCATGTCTCTCTCCCCAAATAAATGTCTTTTTCCTACCACCAGCTTTGCAGTTTTAGAATGTGGGGGAAAAAAAAAAACTCCAAAAAGGTAAATATTTCAAAAACAAAGCCTTTTTTCTTGCCATACCAGTCCTTCTTCCTAGACAATGGATAAATCACCTGCTTTCTGCTTGATTGGAGGAAACCAAATATTTTGAGATAGAATGGGTTTTCCTTTGGTGTCTTTTAAATGATCCTACACAGACACAGGCCAGACTCCTGGGGAGGAGTTTGTCGAGGAGGAACTGAAGTCACTGTCTCAGACATGTGGTTTCTCAATGAATTTTCACATCTCTATGCACAGAGTTCTTTGCCTGTATTTTCAAATGGGGGGAACTGAGGCTCTGGAAGATTAAGTAACATATTAGGTATATAAAAATATTTGTTGAATTGATTGAACTTGACTAGGGTAACACAGTTTATAAACTATAAAATGGAATAAAACTTTAAAACTCAACCCTTTGCTAGGCATTTAAAATCTGAACTTAACTGAAAATGTGGCTCCACATGGTTTCTTGAAATCTGGCAATGAATTTTATTACTGATTTCCGCAATATTATTCTTTTGTATTTCCCTCCTGAAATCATACATGAACAATTGCCATTGCAGACATGAATCTCAGTCTTCCCCTGTACTGCAGAAAAGTGTAATCCCACATGAGTGCAACAGCCATGAAATTAGGATTTTTTTTTTAAATTTAAAAACAAATGCTAGCCTGTGATTTTATTTGTAGAAGGATGAGTTAGACCAACATTATAGGGAAATGCTGAGTGTGGAAGGGACACCATTAGCCCATCATTGAAAGAAATGTCTGTCCCTGTCACTGCAGTTTTCTTAGACATTCCTGCAGTCTTACAGCTACTGCAGGTTAGGGAGTCATGAGACACCCCACCCTCGCGTTAATGCTCACCTCACACGAAGGGAGTCCAGGAAGTGTTGGCAACCGGAAGAATTTACTTGTTGCAAGTTTTCTTCCAGCTTTTCTTCCAGGTAGTGCTTGGGTGCTGCTCTGCCGGGAATTCCTCCCTCCTCCAAATGTGCTCCTTATGATGCTACCCCCAGGCGCCTGCTTTTCTATCAGTTCATCTATCTTTCCTAGGAGCATGTTTATACTCAAAAAGCTTTATCTTGACCAATGAGGGGAAAAAGACTTTTTCTTCATTAACAAAATGTAAGATGTGGTGGAGACGAGTTCATGGGTTGATTTTTTTTTTAATATGGGATTTATGTTGGCTGCAATAATGCGTGTTAACCTCTATAAAATACTTAATTCAATGGCAGGTAGGAGCTACTACTTTATATTGATATTACCTCATTTAGCAACTGTGACAACCCTTAGCTATAAGTACTATTATGCCATTTTAAAGATGAGAAAATGAAAAGCAATATTATATTTCCCCTGACCACTTGGTTAAGAAATAGGAGGGTTGGAATTTTGACTCAGTAATTTAGTCAGCCTCATGCTTGCTTTTGAAATCCCAGACAGGATGGAATGTTTTACCTGGAGAAGAGTAAATTTCCACTAGTCTGAATGCAACTACAGTTCAGGTAAAGGCATAAAGTATAATTTAGAAGAGGTAGATAAGTATCCCCTCCTAAATTATTATGAATTACACACTCTCATTGGTGATTTTACATTGCTATTAATTTCTACTGAGTCTACCAGCATTTAGCGATAATGTGAGTGTGAGTACCCGCGAGATACTTTGAGAATACGGACTGTGACTCTGTGACTGAAAAATGAAGTGAGCCTTGGGCATATGAGACCGACCCCATGTGCCCCTGCTGACTTTTCTGTTCCTATTGCAGTTGTAAGTAAGACACTGGCTTCTCTGTCACAGAGTAACTTGACGCCACTCTTAGAAATCACGCCTCTCCCCATGTACCAACATCACAATTAGCATGATTTGAAGCACTCCTACAGTTTAGAAATGCAGCCTTCAGGGAGAGAGGAGAAGGGACTCCCATGGAGAGTCCTCATCTGTAGAGTTTTCTTTGCCTGCTCTGATTGGCAAAGCCACAGTGAGAAAATCTTTTTATTATGGTGAGTTACTGATGCTAATATATGATAGTCAATGTTGTTTGCTATCTATTTTAATTAAACATTATTTTGCACAGGCTCCCCGAAGAGTCTGCATCACAAAAAAGCACAGTTTCATAAATCTTATAAACAACTAAACAAACTCATGCTTTTGCACATTTATCCCATTTGAAATCTCTGCGTGCTCCTAAGTTTGTTCTATATGATTGCAAAGACAGCTATTTGTACTTATTTGTGCATGAGTAATTCTTCCAGTTTCCTTGGAAGTAAAGCCAAAGGCAGACATTGGCTTCTTCTCTACATGTTTCTGTGTGTACACAGGGATCTATAAATATGAATGCTCCTACTTTCAGAGTTTGAAAATAAAACGACCAAATATTTTTTTTGAATGAAACTGGTCTTGCTTTTAATTCACACCAGCTCTTGGAAAGCACACTAATAAAACCACTGTAACAATCATGTGATTCTTTGGAAACATCAGTATAATTAGCCCTTTCAAGAAGAGAACAAAACTGTATTGGAAGCTTCAATTTGAAATACAGTGAAGCCAAATACCTAATTACAGTGATGCAATTTTTTCTTTTGCTTTGATTTCCTGGCAAAACATTATTTTATGCCTTTGTTTCCCTTCAATGACTGTAATGGCCTTGGCATAAACCTTGCCACATATATGAAAAGCCTCCTATTTGGGTATTTCTTATCCTCCTGTAGCATATTCTTAGAAATAACCAGACCAGTGTCTGCTTGCAGGGCTCCTGGAGAAAATCAGTAGTCTCTCCTTAGCCATACTCTGGAAAAACTCCGCCTCCTGTCCTTCCTCTCCATTATAGAGGCAGTTTTGCCCTTGAGTCTCTCCTTCCTCTTTTGTAGTCCTTTCCTGCACCAGGACAGTATTATTCTCACTCTGTCCATCAGGATGGACTTTCAGAATAAGGGGGCATCTCTTAGGGAACTGGGTAAGCTTATGGAGGAGCCTCTTTGATGGACTTGAAGCTTGGTCCCTCCAGGAACATTTGACTTTTTTTTTTTTTTTAGTTTTTTAAAAAAATTTTATACAAAAGAATTGAACTCAGGACTTTGCATTTGTCAAGCAGGTAGTTATGCCACTGAGCTATACCCCTGGGCCAGAGCATTTGCCTCTTAAACATAGCCTATGGAATAAAATGCTTTGTCTCCTGTGAAAAGAATTCCTCTGTGAGCAGAATGGGGAAATATCTTTGCCTTGAGAGACCTTCCCTGGGGGAAGGGAAGCATAAGGAACAAATAATACAGGCATAATAAATACAACTGGTGAACAGTGGGGTTTCCAAGTGACTGCTCAATGCTCTAACTGTAGCCCTAAGGGAAGAGTTGTTCTGGCTGATAGGATTAGGTCTCTCTTCACTTCTTGATTTATCCCTGAGGCATGAAAGGGCCTAAACCTCCCATTTCACTTATGTAATACCTAAAATACATGGGTTCAGCTGCTACCATGTTTTTCTAATAAATTCTCATATTACAAACTATGCACATTGAAGAGGATAGGCAAGTCACAGGGAGTACTTGCACTTGAGTTTGATTTATAGGAAACCACTCAGTGGCTTCCTGTAATTCCTTTTGCTATTATTTTTCTCAAATATGTGAATGTGTTGCAAAATTCTAAATGAAAATTATCATTGAAACATATCTTAAGACACAGAGTGCCATCAATAGTAATGATCTTTCCTCTGAAAATTGGTTTAAAGATTAGTCAATAAGTCTTCTCATTATATTCTTCACTGTAGTTTTCAGAGACAATTAGAATCTATCTGAACTTACTTACCATGATTTACATGGCTTCCAGCCTCTGACCCTGCTTATTTCTCTACCCTCTTCTTTAATCTCATACTATAATTACTACTGACATCCTTCTGTGCCTGGAATCCACCTACTTTCTCTTGTTTCTTCTTCTTCTTCTTCTTCTTCTTCTTCTTCTTCTTCTTCTTCTTCTTCTTCTTCTTCTTCTTCTTCTTCTTCTTCTTTCTTCTTCTTCTTCTTCTCCTTCTCCTCCTCCTCCTCCTCCCCCTCCTCCTTCTTCTTCTTTCTCCTCTTCCTCCTTCTTTCTCTTCCTCCTCCTCCTCTTCCTCCTTCCCCTTCTCCTTCTTCTTCTTCTCCTCCTTCTCCTTCTTTCTTCTCATGCTTACCAGGTAGGCACTTGTGCAGCTGAGCTAAACCCCAGCCCCTTCTCTTGTTATCTCTAGGCAGAGACTGGAGTAGCAATTTCTGGAACTGCTGGGCTTTGCCCCCATGTTCATGTGTTAAGCTACATACTCACCTACCAAATTTCAACTTAAATTATAAGTCCTCTCCTGAGCCATAGAGGAGGGTGGTTTTCATTACTCATGATCTTAATATTGTCCAACTTTGGACCCTCCATCATCCATCAGGGTGGTTACTCTTCACTTTTTTCTTAATAACTAGAATATAAACTTTCCAAAGAAAATAACTGTATAAGCACTATCCTCAGCAAATAATAATTCACTCAATAAATATTTACTAAATAAAAGTACAGCTGCAGTAGGATCGCACAGTTTCTTTTGTGTGAAATTTTTATACAAAGCCTTTGTTCCTGTCCTCTTTCTCTCTCCTTACAGTATTCTATATCATTTATCCAATTTATCCATGAGAATTAGGGGACAAAAAAGGGTAATTGAGTATAACAAATTAAAAGCCATGGCATTATTTTCAATTTAATTAACTTAAAATGAGCTCCATTTTCTTTCAGTAGCACCTTGAGAAGCCTCCTAACCGCTCACCACACTTCCTGGCAGTTCTTCCCCGAACCACGTGTGTGAGCCCAGCAGTGCGACACATCAAGAGAGGAAATCAATTTACACTGCTCCTTTCCTCTGGTCTATATTACAAACATTAATCTTAAAGGATCCCTCCCTATCCCCAATCTCCAGAATACTTAATTATGTCTGGATAAAACAATTCAGAAGCTTTGAACAAGCTGAAAAAGTTTAGACTGAACAAAGAATTCAACAGCCTTGATTCAATTCTTATCATGACCCCAAACTCTCATGAGGTCCAGATAAATTTGACCCAAGTTAATAAATCCTATGCCTCCAACTGGTAGGCCATGGGAAAACTATCACTGAGTATTTAAAGCTCAACATGTGTCTACATTCTTACCATGTCCCTGCAGTTCACTCTCTCCAAACACATGAAATGAGTCTAGTTTCCTGAACTTCCCCCTGGAAAGGCAATGATACATTCCAACTGCATGGGAATCCAGTTTACTCTTGGATTAACCTTGTTGCTTTCTTAATCTTTGCTATATAGTCTTAGCTTCATAAGAACTTTCTATTAATAATGTCGCTTGATTTTGGACCAATAAATGATTTGAACTGAGCAGCATTTAGAAATTATTTTATCAACTTACGAGGTTCTAAAATGAGTTTGAAGCATGTGAGTTCCAAGTAACTTATGATTATCAGGTAGTGGTCACAGTGAGTCAAACGATAATTTTAAAGGGAAACTTCCACCTTGGAAAATTTATGTATGAAATAAGGCTGTAGTCAAGTTAATGATAAGCATTTTCATACTTTCTTGGATAGTGCAAAAGTTTACAGAAATAAAAGCTCTTCCTTGTCATCCCTGCCCTTTGACCCTGCTTTCCCATGGCACCTTATCCTAGCATTGGTAACTTCTACAGGAAGGGTGGCACCTGGAACCAATTTATAACTTTATCACCTTTGCAATGTTTATGGAACTTACTCAGAGATGTTGTAATCTTTCCAGTTTAAGAAAATAAGTTTCAGACAAACATTCATCTATCAGTAAAATATGTCCCAGGAACAAAACTTATCTATTACGTGTGATTAATGTAATCCAATGTGGACAATGTATCTAAAAGTGTACCTTGACTGAGTGTAATTGTCTTACATGTTTTATATGCGCTTTGGGTTATTAATCTGCTTTTCAATTATACACAGTAATTGTGCTTATAAGGGTTCTCAAGATAAATAAATGAATCCAATGTTGTATAAAAGGGGTATGGGGAAGAGAGGAAAATAGAATTGAAATGTGTTACATACATGTACCAGTTTCCTACGGTGAATGTAATCATTATGTACTGCAAACAGGTACTAATAAAAGTAAAAAAGTAAAAAAATACAGTGAATATTTAAAACTATTATGACAGTAAAAGACACATGACATTTAATCCCCCTCAGAACACCTCTTCTCACTTTTAACACACTTATCTCATTCTTGCCACTTTCTGAAGCAGTTCTGGAAGTCCTCCATTATAAGTGCCCTCAGTTGTATAGTCATGGTTACCTTGATGTCCCGAATCGTTTCAAAACATTTACCTTTCATGCTTATTTTGATATTAGGGAAGAGCCAGAAGTTTCACGGTGAATGAGGTGGATGAGAACACATGGCAGTGTTTTCACAAATGTGCCTTTTCTACTGACCGGCACTCCAGCAGACTTCATCCAGTTTTTAAATCACACTTTCTAAAGACGCTCAACTGAATCTAAAACTCCTACTGGTCTATCAAATAATTTCTATTTCTCTTTAACATAAATTTAATCTTTACAACTCAATTACTCTGGTGTATGTTAAGAAAAATTCTGTTTTCTCTGCTCCAAGTTCCAATTCAAACATTTCTCTATTAAAAAAAAAACTTTAATGTTCAGATTCCCCCTGATTACAGGCATTAATTTCTTTTTCTTCCCCACTGTACTTGTCATCGTAAATACACAAGACAGCTTTAAAGTTGTAGAACTTCTTACCTTCTGACAACATTGATATGAACAAGTTCAGTCCAGTATGTGCGTCTGGGGAACTAAGGACTGGGGACTCCATTCAGGCCAATGTCCTTCAGTTTGCCTCGATGGCATTTTTCACATCGTCTGGTCAAATAGGTGCTTTTCTGTTGATTCACAAAAACATTGGCCATGTGTAGGTAAAATACTGATCATTGATTAAATTTTATTTCTGCAGTTCACATTATAAACATATAGTGAAATTTCAAACTTCCAAAGGGGTGGGGTGGGAATTGGTGAGGTTTCTTTCATCCAAATTTTCTCTATGCATTGTCTAGCCTGAGGCCAAGTCTTCATGACTTATCATGACTCTTCTTTTCCTGGAAAAGAAAACTGTCATTGAAGTTTTTCAACCTACCAGGAGAATGACTGTCTACCCCTTCAGGAATGACCAAAAGGCAGCCTGTGTGTGTCTTCTATCACTATTTTATTGAACTCAGTTTAAAACATGACAAAATTATTTTTAAAAATGTGAGGGATAATTCATGAAATGGTAACTTCTGCTCAGATATCAAGGAAGGGTATAAAGGAAGTGACTATAGTGCCAGTAGGCCCTCATCAAAGGGCAAAGGCCTGGGGATTGAGTATTCTGAATGTAGGAGGCAAATAGAATTTATTTAATAATTTTGAAGATTTAGGATAGAAAAAAATAAATAATACATTTGTTCTAAACTAAGATTTGGCAAATTACAGCCTGCAGGTCAAATTTAACATAGTATTTTTATTACTCAAGAATTAGAAGTGGTTTTATATTTTTAATAAAAAAAAGTTTAAGCCTTTCCATGAAGACAATTTTTAAGAGGTGAGAACATAACATTTTGGACTGCAATGCCTCAAAAACACACTATCTCTGCCTTTGTTCTAAAAGAGTTCTAAGTAGTTCAAGTGCGCCACCATTTTCAATCTTCTCAGCACCCTTGGGACATAGGCACATTCCTTTTTTTAGTTTATAAGTAAGGGATGTGGGCTTCGCAAATTTAAGTAACTCTTCCAACGTCAGACAAGAATCAGGCCTTGCTGGAATTTACGTCTGGGTGTATTGACCAGAGTTCTCCAGAGAACCAGAACCACGGTGTGTGTGTGTGTGTGTGTGTGTGTGTGTGTGTGTACAACAACAGAAAGAGAGACTTTAAAAGAGCTGCCACACATGATTAATGAGGCTAACAAGTCCAACCAACATCTGCGAATCACCAGGCAGGAGACCCAGGGAAGAGTCAACTTTGAAGTTCAAAACCACAGGCTGACTGTTGGCAGAATTCTTTCTTTCTTGGAGAGACCGGGCTTCATTTTATTCAGTGCAGGCTTTGGTTTATTCAGGTCTTCAATGGATTAGATGGAGCCCACCCACATCATGGAGAACAATCCAATTTACACAAAGTTTAATGTTAATTTAAATGTTAATCTCATCCAGAAACACTTTCACAGAAACATCCAGAATAATGTTTAACCAAATATCTGGGTGCCGCCATCCAGTCAGTCTGACACACAAAATAAACCATGACACCGGATCTGTCTGAATCTAAAAACACTTGCTTAATTGCTATACTAGACAATTCTCTAAAGCTCTTTTTCTATCGCCTCAAAAAAAAATTGTGTCTTAAAATGCCTACCGGCTTCCCTCATCTTTACTGCAGAGAAATGAGTTTTAATTAAGAAGTTTCAGAAAAATTATAACTCAGAAAACAATATGTCAGGAAGCTGACATGGGTGCATTCACTGTGATCACTTGTTAGGCTAAGGAAGAGGATTATGAATTCCCCGGGCAATTTAGCTACACTCTGCCTAAAAAAAGAAAACCAAAAGGACAGTGTCATGAGAATCAACTGGACCTAAACCTTTCATCTATGCTTCATTGTTTCCATATAGGAAATAAAATACAAATATGGTCTTGGTGCAATATTTAGGAAGATCCAAGTGCACAGAAAGTATTTGTGTGCTCTTGTGCTTTTCCAATTCCTCTGGATAGAATTTTCTGGAGTGGCATATTAATGTTTTTTATTAACTTATGACCAAATGACAATTGTGCATATTTTAATTTATAGCCTCAAATCTTAAATAAATAAATAAAAATTGAATTTGAAGAATTTCTAGAAATCTTTTGATGTTTAGTATGTATTAATTTATCTTGTAGAATAAAAATGTGCTACATAAAATTATAGCATTTTGATATCTCATTTTAGAAGGGCCTTAAAGATAAACAATTGAATTATTACATAGCCATAGAGCTATAGATACAGCTATAGAGAATAATGTAAAAGGCTGCTAAACCACTGTGTCACATTTCCTAAAATGCAGCGCCAGAAGGAGTTTTTTTTTTTCATAATGCCTCATTTTCCCCTCCCTGCCCACTCTTGTTTTGAAGAAGTAGACGAGAATTGATATTTTTTGCTTAATTTTATACAACACAGCAATAGCAGAGTCAGGAGGTGATCACCGAGTCACTGCTGATTTTTCAGTCCAGGTTTTTTGCCTCTGAGCAAACTACATCTGACCACCACACCATTATTTCACTTTGGCCAGCTGATATGGTCATTTCAGAAAATGGAACCAAATAAAACATCAAGAATCAAAGAAGTGATATTGAAAATGGAAAAGATCTGTGTAATTGTAGTTGGAAAATTTTAACCATGGTAATACATCAATTCTAATTTGTCTAGTGGTTTATCTGTTCACCTCGAAGGTATATCTGGATTGATTCTGATATGATTTATGACTGCTGATGATCATTTTGATTCAATAGGGGATATATTTACAGAAATTTAGACACAGGTGCTTGTGATTCAGCAGTGTCTTCAGCATCTAATTTGGTTTGCAAGTTAATAGATCATGTATCATATTTATAGGAATTCCATTACATTCATAATAGGATGAATATTTTTTATTTAAAGAGAAAAAAACAGGAAAAAGGTAGAAATATTACAGAATTTCAAGAAAAGAAGATAAACAGTAAGAAATCACTAGTTGATAAATTACGTATTGTTCTTTTAGAAATAGTTATTCAATTACAGAATTAAAGCACACAAAGTGGACACTCAAGCAGTGAGAGTGCAAACATATCTGTTCAACAATCCAACAAGAACCTAGAAATATGGTCATCAATCCCACACACCTAAACATACATGCAGCTATATCTTTTATAGCGCTTCCTATTTCCTCTTTTTTTTTACAATAGCAATTATACATTTTTAAAATTTTATTTAAAGAGAAGAAAAAAAAGCAAAACAGAAAAAAGGGTAGCAACAATACAGAATTCTAAAAGAAAGAAAGAAAAAGAAGAATGAGAAAATCCCCACTAAGAAATCAGTAATTTATAAATTACATACTGTCATCCTGGATGTAGTTGTTCAAGTTACAAAGTTAAAGGGTAAATAGTAAATATTCAGACAGACTACAAACAGTTCTGCTCAAAGATCCAACAAAGATTCAGCAATATGGTCATCTATTTTACACACTCAAACATATATGCAGTTATATCCCTTAGAGCACTTTCTTTTCCTCTCTTTTTTTACAATAGCAATTACACATTTTGGTCTTATTACACTTGTAGTTCTTATTTCTTTTTACACTAGAGACACAATATGATATTTATAAATATGATTCTTATGTATTTCACTAATGAGGATAGTCTCAAGTTGTCTCCATTTGCCTATGTAAGGCCTCAAGATCATAGGATGAATATTTTCACTGGGCAAAATCTTAACGTTTACCAGGTAAATTAGTGCGTCTTTATGGTCATACACAAGAAAGTTTGGAATTCTGAATTTAAAATTTTTCTTGTACTTTCTGAGTAATCTTGCTGTTTGAGAGAAAAACATTGAATACTTTTCTCTTTATAGATCCATAGCTTTGCTTCCTAGCATCCCTAGTGGTAGGATGATTTAGGTGTTTGGAAGAGACATCAGGTGAAAATCTTGGTGTTTCAGGAGAGGGACCCAAAAGGACTTGGGGTAAAGACCTCAAATGCTGTTGGCTGTCAGGGTAAAGATATTCAGCCTCCTAGTGCGCAGACTTTGTTCTTGCTTTCAGGGCCATGTAAAAAATACTAAAATAAGTTGCAGGATTCCTTGCCTCAGGGAGCTGCATCAAAGCTTTGACTTGATTGAAGCTCAAACACCTGGAAATATTTTTATCCTCTTCACCCTAGGCTGGATTTGAACTACTAAGTTGGAGGTGAAGTGTGCAACATCTCCAATCCATTCCCCAAAGTCAAACAAACTCCTTCCTTATATATTTTGCTATTGTGCTGGGTTGTGAGAATCAACATTAAATGATCTTGAGGAAAAACATGATGTTGGCATCTATGATGATATTGGTGTGCTGCAGATTCACTAGGATTCATCTACTTTATTTGAAGAAAGAGTGGCAATTAGTTTGTGTAGCTTAAACTAAAAGCAAAAAAGGTGGGCTGTGATCCTTTTAAAGAGGTAACAGTTTGATTATATATTTCTACACAAAAGAAACATAAATCTTTTCTTAAAAGGTTTGCCAACACCATTATTCATAAATGTGTGTTCAACAGATAGTCTAATTGCCTCATTTATAGTAGGACAGCATGCTGGTTTGCTTTCACATTATTTACCCATCCACTGAGTTTTGGAACAGACAGGGAGACTATTTCAGTTCCGAGGTTTGCTTGTTATGAACACTGCTTCTGTCTCCATGACAAGTGTTTCATTGTCACTTTTGACTGGATCCCGATTTCGATCAGTCAGTTATCTTTGCAGGGTTCATGAGTTTCAGTGAAGGTTCTGTGAATATTTTAAAGCCCTTCAGTTATCACAACTCTCCAAAAATCAAGTAGCATGTTCTGTATTTCTTTATGAGTGAAGACAAGCCGGAAACAACTTTGTGATTGATTCCTGTGCACTGGTGTACAATAATTTACATCTGAATAGTATTTCCCTTTTATGCATATTAATCTACGATTGTTACAGTCAGACTGCTAACTATCTAATGTATTTATTCATTCATACACACATGTATTTATATTTATATTTATTGAACACAAAGGTGTCAGGTATTGGGTTTGGTACTAGGGATTAAAATATGAGAATAGTCACTTTCTGCTAAAAACTTCTAGATAAGTTTCTCTTAGTGGGAACTAACAATCTAATGTATAAATAGTCTCTGCTCATTCCTGATGCTATAATTAAATACTTTACACTGGGTAATTTACAAACAATAGAAATTTATTTCTCACAGTTTTAGAAGCTGAGAAGCCCAAGACCAAAATATCAGCAGTTTTGGTGTTGAACCAGGGCTTGTTTTCTCTTTCCAAGACAGTGGTTCATTGCTACATCTTCAGGTGGTAGAATGGAGGGAAGTCTGTGTTGTATTATGGCAGAAAGTTGAAGAGATATACAGACTCCTATAAGCACTTTATAAAGACTGTAGACCCTTTCATGAGTAGACTGCCCCAATGACCTAATCAACTTTCAGAGGTCCTACCTCATAACAATGTTACATGTTAAACATCAGTGTAAGAATTGCCATAGGACACCCATACTCAGATCATAGCAGTAAGTTTGTACAAAGTAGATGGAACAGGGACAATTGTTAAAGTCTACTTAAAGAATAATGGGAAATAGTTTCACAAAGGTGTAAGAATATAGGGTAAAATATGAAAATAAAAATGTTCCCCAGGTTGATCAAGGGAAAATACAAAAGTAGGGAAGTAGGACTGCTTTTCCTATTTTTTATAGATGAAGAATCTCAGGTAAATAAAGTCAAAAGAGTAGCTCAAGGTCATAAATGTGGTATATGGGAATGCAAGTGGTTGAACAAGGATATTTCATACCATTTCCCTTGTAGCCCACTGCATCAATCAATTCATTATATGTATTTTTCAAATGTTCTTCATACATTCTATAAAAGCATAGCATATACATATATTTAACTGTGTTTCAGAAGGCAATGAAGTCTTAGGGAGAGAGATATGATAAAAGTCCAGCATATATTTGTGATCTATATTTTACATATTGTTATTAAAAACTGAAGTGTAGATCATATATTAAAAGGGCAAATATTAATGTATATCTGCATATACTTTTACAAAACACACACATCCATTATAAGGAAGCAACATTACCCACTCTTTGCAGCCACCATCACAAGTATAGTAACACAAATTGACCACTTTTCTATCCCAGTAAGTCTGACACATTTTTGAGTTTTTTTTTAAAGAGGGGGGAAGCAAAACAGAAAAAAGGGTAGAAACAATACAGAATTTAAAAAAAACAGTAAGAAATCACTATTTGATACATTACATATTGTCTTCCTGGATATAGTTGTTCTAGTTACAAAATTAAAGCATACAAAGTGGACATTCAAACAGTAAGTCTGCAAACAGTTCTGTTCTCTGATCCAACAAAAACTTAATAACATGGTTATCAATCCCACACACTTAAGTATACATACAGTTAACTCTTTTAGACCACTTTCTTTTCCTCCTCTTCCTTGTTTTAAAAAAAAATTTTATTTAAAGAAAAAATTTTGAAACAGAAAGAGGGTAGAAAAAATGCAAAATCTCAAAAACAAAACAAAACAACAACAACAAAAAAAAACCAAAACAAAAAAAGTAACCAGTAAAAAATCACTAGTTGATAATTACATACTTTTCCCTTAGATGCAGTTGTTCAAGTTACAAAAGTAAAGTCCACAGAGTGGACATCCAAACAGTGAGACTGCAGTCAGTTTTGCTAATCCATCCAACTAAAACTTTAGCAACATGGTTATTAATTCCACACACTCAAACATGCATGCAGTTATATCATTTAGAATACTCTTTTTTCCTTTTTTTTTCTTTACAGTAACTATAATCCATTCTCATAAACTACTTAGAAGTTCTACACATGTATATGTCTCTACATATATACCTAGCCTTTCTGTATTAGAGGGAGAAACAAATCAAAACAAGTCAGCAATACAAATTCCTAGAGAAACACGAAATGACAAGAACATACAAAAACACAACACTAGGTGATTTACGGTAGTCACTATGATGTCTCTTGTTATTTTCAAGAAAATTGTCTATATTGTCAAATATAATATAAACTTAGCATTGCTTTACACTATTAATAAAATCTAAACATTGCAGACATTTTAGGACTTCAAAGGCAGTTAACAATCAAACCAGAATGGGTATCCTATTGAATCCTGTCATCTTCAGAGTAGTTGCCCCTACTCTCAGACTCGACACTCTCAAGTATACCAGATTCAAATAAAATCAGTCAAGATAAAACAGTGATATAACCAATCTCTCTGTCTTATCTCTGCCATGCTATTTTTCTGTTGCTATTTATTTACTTTTCTCCTTCATTCCCCTGTCTGCCCCTTTCTTTGAGGCCTTTCTGCCATTATTCCTGGAACCGTGGTGATTTTCTTCTCTCTCTCTAGAATGTCCTTCAGTATTCTTTGCAGGGTTGGATTGGTGGTCACAAACTCCCTCAGTTCCTCTTTGTCATGGAAATATGTTGTCTCTCCATTAATTTTGAGAGACAGTTTTGCAGGGTCCATCATTCTGGGTTGGAGGTTATTTTCTTTCAGGGCTTGGAAGATTTCACTCCAAACTCTTCTTGATTTGATGGTTTGCATTGAGAAGTCTACTGTGATTTTGAAGAGTTTTCCTTTATAGGTAATCTGTTTCTTTTCTCTGACTGCTTTTAATATTCTGTTCTTGTGATGGATTTCTGGGATCCTGATTATTATATGTCTGGGTGTAGATCTGTTTGGGTTGTAGCTGGCTGGAGTTCCATATGCCTCATTTATCTGAACTTCACTTCCGTTACCTATGTTTGGGAAGTTTTCCTTAATTATTTCTGTGAATAGACTTTTTATTTCATTTTTATTTGTTGCTGCATCTTCATTCACATGTTTGATTCTTAGGTTATAAATCCTCTTGTCATCTTCTAGCCTTTGTATTGTTGCTTCCTGGTTCCTTGTTATTTTTAAGAGATCCTTCCTTTCATGATCATACTTTGCAAATCTTTCTTCAAGTTTTGAAAGTTTGTCTTTAGTTTCTGTTAAAAGGTTTTGCCAGGTTTGAATGGAGTTTTTAATTTCCTGATATTCTCTTTGGATCTGTTTCACATATTCTAGATTTTGTTTATATTCTTCATCAAAGGCTTCTCTCCTTTCTCTGGGTTCCTCTATTCTTTCATTTGTGTCTACTTGAGGATTACCCAGGACTTCTTTTATTAATCTTCTTATATCTTGCTTCATCTGAGTTAGAATTTCAAATTTAAATTCGACAATGAGGTTACAGATGTATTTCTTTATTTCTGATGAGGCTCTCTCTGACATTACAGGTTTGCTGCTCTCAACCTCCTCAGCATTTACCTCTGTTGGACTCACTTTCCCTGTTTCCACAGTTGGGGACCTTTTGCTCTTTCTGTCTTGTCATGTTTTCGGCCCCTTTCAGACAGGTGGGTGGTGGAGGTCTCAGCCTTTCCTACTGCTTACAGTTTTTCTGCATCGCACTTGCTAGGGAAGTACCACCTCCCAGTCCCCTGCACGCTGAGAGCTGGCTCCTCCCCCTACGCCAGTCAACCAGTTTATGTTTCAACAAGTTTGTGTGTTCCCTGGGGATGCCACTGGCCCAGAAAAGCTTCATCCCCGGCTATTGGGTTTCAACCAGGGGCGTGGCCCTGCCCGAGCAGATCCCACCAATCTGCTTTGGACTAGGAGTCATCAGTGGACCTCACCTCAGGTTTTGATTCAAGCCGGCCCTGCCTAACTCCAAAATGTCACCCAGCCAGTCCTCCCATTTTGGGGAATCCAGTTCCCATCACTCACCAAAGTTCGTGCAGCTCAACTGGCTGTTTCCACTCCCTGTCTCAGCGCCTCCCCCAGCCGAGGGTTAGGAGCTCACCAACCCCCCCCTCTCGGCAGGGCCACGATCTCAGCTCAATCGTGAGTCACCTGACTTTAAGATGTGCCAGTACAGTGAACGGGGCTCCCCCAGCTCCAGCCCTCTGTCCGTGCTTCTTTTTCTTCTTTCTTTTTCCTCATTTTCTTCCTGGGTCATGAAAATTCCTCTCCTTTTGTCTGGCTTTCTCCATGTTGCCAGATTCCAGCGTCTGAGTTGTTCTTATTTTTTTTTTTTTTCCTCAGAGAAGCTCTCTTATCATGCCACCACTCAGTCGGCCATCTTGCAAATCCCCCATTTTTGAGTTTTTAAAAAATGGAATAATGCAAAATGTACTCTTTATGTTAGTGTTTTCCCCTCAAAATTTATTACCATGCATACAACAGTAGTTCGATGCTTATTATTTTTCTCTTACAATCCATTATAGGAATATAATTCAAGTTATTTATCTATTCTATTATATGTGACCTTTGGGATGTTGCCAACATGAATCTACCATAAATAATTATTCTAAGAACAGTTTTGTGTGTCTTTGGTGGATATATGTGCACATCTCTGATGAGTATACTCATAAGAATGGAATTTCTGTTTCACATTGTATTCATGTATTCAGCTTTGGAAGTTATTGTCACATGGTTTACAATCCAATTTCTGTGTCTTTTTTATTTTAAAAGGAAATTTATTTAAAGAGAAAAAACATGAAGAGTAGAAATAATACAGAATTTCAAAAAAAAAGATAAACAGTAAGAAATAGTTGATAAATTGCATATTGTTCTCTTAGAAATAGTTGTTCAAGTTACAAAATTAAAGCATGCGAAGTAGATATTCAAACAGTGAGACTATAAACAGCTACACATGCATGAGTGTTTACATGTGTTTCTATCCTTCCTGTATTAGAGGGAAAAACAAAACATAGCAAGACAAAACAAAACAAATTCCTATAAAAACATGAAACCAAGAAGCCATAAAACCACAGTACAAGGTGATCTACAATGATTACTGTGTTGTCTCTTATTATCTTCAATAGAATTGTCTATATCATCAGGCATAATTGAATATGGCAGTATAATTGAATATAGCAGTACATAACAATATTAGTGAAAATAAAACATTGTAGACAGTGTAAAACTTCAAAGGCAGGTAATAATCAAACCAGAGTGGATATTCTAGTGAATCTTGTCATCTTCAGTGTAGTTGCTTATACTCTCAGACTTGATACTATTAATCATAACAGCTTGAAATCTATCAATACAAAACAGCAATCTAACAAACCAGATTTGATTAAGATCAGTCATGGTAAAATAGTGTAAGTTATACAGAGCTTCAGATTAAGTTAATGGGAAATTAAGGATGATTACCATACTATATCTTGTCATTTTGGGATAACTGTCTGTGCCCTCCAATCTAGTACAAGTAGACACACTGGAACAGAATATAATCCATCTAAGCAGAGTGGTGTGAGTAATGTGGGTTTTAAATCCTGGTACACTATTCACAATATCCTCTGCCTTCTTTTTTTAGGCTATTCCTCCCCTTTCACTCCCACAGGGTGCTGGGCATTTTGGGTCCCACCAACTCCCTCAGTTTTTAGATTGGGGGGCAACCTGCTTTTTACCTAAGTGGTTCCAAAACTTCTCACTCCTGAACTTGATCTCAGGTTGTATTCCTTTACCTACAAAAGCCTCAAGGTTTTCCTTCATTATAGCTGAATATTTCTCTACTGCACATAAGTATCCTGTTTTTGCAACCTATCTGCAGGTGGTAGTTGAGTTGCCCCTATTTCTCTCTGGCTCCCTGTCACATAGAGCATTGTTTTCTCGTATTTGATTTTTGGTTCATAAACCCTTTCTCAGGGTTATAGTTATTGATTATAGTTCCTATACAGATCATCTCAATGGACCTACCTCCTGATCTACTCTTCCTGTCTTTTTAAACATTTTTTTCATTGTCTTTTATTATGAATTGTAATTTCTTTGTGTGTTGCTTAATAAATCTTTGTTTTGCCCATGATCATGAAATATTCTCCTGTAGGATTCTTTTATCTTTCACATACAGGACTACAACCTATGTGGAATAGATTTCAGTACATGGTACAGAATGGAATGAAGGTGAATTTCCCACCATATGGATGACCAATTGATATAATACAATATGTTAAAAATATTTTCCTTTTCCTACTCCATTATAGTGGTGCTTGTTGAAAATCAACAAACCATATAAGTAGGGGTCTAATTATGGATTCTCTATTCTGTTTTATTAGCTTCTAATTGACTATTCAGGTGCCAAAACCATGCTTCCTTAATTACTAAGGCTCCTTAATGTCTTAATGTCAAGTACTGTAATCTCTTACATTTTAATCTTCAAAATGGTCTTTTGGCCCTGAACAGTCCCATAAAGAAAGCAGGGATTTTAATTGGAATTATATTGACTCATTTGGGAAAAATAAAGTTTCAAGGTAACAAGTAGCCCAACTCCTATCTCAAAATAAAAAATAACAACAGTCTGGGAATGTAGTTCAGCAGGAAGGCCCTGGGTTCAATCTAAAGTACTGCTGAAATAATTCCCAAATCTCTCTCTCTCTCTCTCCCACATCTGCCCTATTGTTTATTATGCATATATATATGTGTATAAATTTTAAGTGTTGAGTTTGAGTTTATAGCCTCGAAACTTTGAACATTGTTCCATTTATTTAATAAATTGATTGTAATTCAATAATTTTTCAATGTATATAATTATACTATCTGAATATGAGCAGTTGAACAGTTTTATTTTCATGACATATTTTATTTATTTCTATTTTCTACTATACTGTCTAAGACTTTCAGTACATTACAAATTCAGCAATAAAATATCTTTGTTTTCTTTCTGATCATAGGGAGAAAGCTTTTACTATATCATTATTAAACTACACTTAAATTCCAATTAAACATGACAGTTGTTATAGTAGTTTTCAATAATTTCTAATCAGATTAAAGATTCTTCTATTTCTGCTGGTCAAGAGTACAGTATCTGAAAGGTAGATAAATCACCTTTTAGGAGGAGTAGGTAGGTCTCCCATAAGAAGTTCTGGAAATGCTATTCTAATATAGCTTCCATATGCTAAGCAGCACATAGGGAAAGACTAAATATGCCCATGACAAAGAAGTAGGAAAAAGGATGAAAGAAAGATCACTAAAGACATAAGAGGAATTTATTCTTTCTTTCCATTAGCCTCTCAACTCGTTTGATTCCTCTTGACATTTTCTTTTTTCTCCTTGATTTCCTCTGTAGAATGCAATTCACATATGTCACTGGTAAACTGAATAGATGAGCATTCTTATTATTTTACTGTTCTTTTTAGCTGGGAAACTACTTTTCATGTGCATGGTGGGTGACTGGAGACCATCTTATTAGCTGATATTGTTCCCTGAGCCAGTGCAGCGTGCAGACCTTGATCTCACATCTAGGGCAACAAGGTAAGTTCTCCTGTTTTCCTACTCCTTTCTGGAGCATTCTGCCCCATCCGCTCATGTTTCTAGTAACAGCTGTGCTGCTGGAGTTGTGGTGATTAACATGATACTGAGCCATTCCCTTGGAACCCTCCAGCCCTGCCTTTCACGGGGCATCTGATGAATCTCTGCTTCACAGATGGCTTATCCATACATCAAGGTATAACTTGCTGTTCTGTTTCCATTTCTCCTGGCTATATTTTAGAGAAAATGAATCTTCAGGTCATATGATACATGTTTCATCTTTGTTAACATAAGTACTCATAATGAATCTTTATAATATTAGCTGTACATTGAACCAGCCCTATCTCTGAATTCACTTTGAGATCCTATAACTCTACATCTGCTTGAGCTTTCCTAGGAAAAGCTCAACATTATTTATTTTCTCTGTGTATATTCTTGGCATATTTCTGCCTAGAGGAAGAGCAAATCAATAACTTCTACAGTTTTATTAAGTTTCTTAAAGAGCAGAATATCTCATGTGTTGGCTGGAGTTGGTTAATCACCGTCCTGTATAAATTCATCTTAGGATTGTGGTTTTCCCACATGTTTCTCAGTTGTCATTAGTAAGAGTGCTGTCTAACTTCCTAACCTTATTTAGGAGATAATTGCTCACACCTACGTACATGGCATTGCCTTTTACTGTAACCCCAAATAGCCAAAGTTAAAGAATATTTTACTATTCATGCGTGTTTTGAGTTTTTAGCCTGCCACATATCATTCTCTTTCTTTCTATGAGTTGAACTGTGGAAATCTTAGCTGTCACTCAACCTATCTCAGTTTTCAATAAAAAAAAATCAAGTGAGATCACGTGACATGTATCCAATTTCACTCTAGTAGTGAGAATCTTGTACACAGGTTTGGAGACAAGGTGAAACAAGCTGTTGCCAAGTTACAGTGATCTACTGGGGAAAATTATCCAGTACCTTGGACAAATATTCCAGCCTTACCTAGACTCTCAGTGTCTCCTGGAGTCCTTTTCCATGTAGCTAGTCAGGTGCTTCTCCCTTTTATCTCAGCACCTGCTGTGAACTTTGAATACTCTTGAGTTTCTTTCCTTTGCTTCATTTCTCTTTGCTCTCAGCATAAAATCTTACCTTCATATTCACTCAGAAGAATAAGAACATAAATATCTTACTCCCCAAACCACCAACAAAATATGTTTCTACCCATGCTTCACAGTAGTTTAGATTTCCCATGAAAGCTTGTCCTTCCTTCATCAAAGACTTATTCCATCTCTCTCTCCAGCCACTTGCTTTGGAGCTTTTCTCTTGCTTGGCAGAAACTTTGGGTCATTAGCCATTCACTTTCCTTTCTCTGCATTCTGTTTGTTCCCTTCGTATGTAAACCTATTCTTTCAAAGTGTTTCCTGTGACTCCACATCACTGGCTAGCTACTGTTCAGGAGTGTTTCCCTCTGCAGCCAAGCTTGAAAAAAAATCTGTATTTATCATTTTCCTTCCTTGGTGGCCACTGAATGCTCACAATTTGGTTTTTATTCTCAAAACAGCAATGAAATTATTTCTACCAATTAACATATTACTAGATCCAGTGCATTTACTTCATTTTCTTTAGTTATTTGGCACTGCTAACAATCTGTTTCTTAAAATCTTTTCTCTTGACTTGCAACACATTTTTTCTTCTCTAATTTACTACTATGTCTCTTGACACTTCTTGATTTTCTTCACTGTATCTTTTTCTTGCAGTCTCTTTAAAATGAGTGTTCTCAAGATTTCTTCTCTACCTTGGGTATATTTTTCCATACTGGCTTTCACATATGACTGACTTATAAACCTATATACACAACTCATTCCTTTCTGAGAATTTCAAACTCTTATTATTCACTTGAGTATCTCTTAGTCACCAGAACTCAACATTTTCCAAATTAGTCTCACTATCCTTGTTTGTAAGCAGGCTACTTTGGGATTCATCCAAGGTGCCAGCAGGAAACTTGAGTCATTACTAACTTTTCTTTCCTCAGTTAACATATCTTTATATATTATGGTTTCCTTAGCATAGCATAACTCTCTTCATTTCCATTATTATTACTTTATTTCACCTAATGCCTATAGATAGCTTTCTAGCTAAGCTTGTTTTTCTTTAGCCTGACCTTATGAAACCTAGTACATTCACCATTGTTAGATTTATTCTTCTAGATTCATATTAATTTTGCAAAAATATATCCATTGTTCTTAGGCAAGCCAATAAAAAGTATAACTTTTAAAATGGGTTTGACAAGTTGACTTTAAAGTTGATATTGAATGGCAAAGAGCTAAGAACAAACATGATGTTCCTGAAGAAGGATAGGGTAGAAAGACTGCCTTGTGATAACAAGAATTACTCTAAAGCCCGAATTAAGGCAGTGTATTGCTTCAGGGGTAGATGAACCAATGAATGACACATAACAAAAAACCCAGGAGCAGAACCTTTCATGATGGAGCTGTGATCTTTAACACAGGTGGTCTGCTTCTTAGGTGCAATGGGAAAACCATAAACTGTTCAGTGTTTTAAGTAGGTGGAATTTAAAGAAGGAAAATAAATGCAGATTATTGAAAAGCTAGAAGGACAAAGGTTTGGGACATGAGGGTGTCAGTTAATTTTATGATTCACTGGCACTGTCTACCAGAGAATTTACTCAGAGGCTGCACCCCTGTTGAGGTCTGATAGCACCCTAAACTGTTGTTGCCTCGTAGCTCTTGACTGGCATGAGAATATGGATTTTATCTGGGTCTTGCAAAACCTCACAACTCTTCAAGTCTTGTTTCTTTGCCTTTGTGGTTGGGAGTGAATTATTTCTATCTCCCTACTCTCTTCCAAATTTGCATCGGAGCATGTCTCTGACCTCATTCAACCTTATCTTAAACCTTGATGCCAAAGAAATTCTGAAAATTCAACTCCTAGGAACCACAGAGGATAGAGAGGATAGCAGAGAGAGGAAATATCTGGGTACCAAAGGTCATAGAAAACATGTAGTAAAAGGCCACCAAAGTTCAATGGAGAAAGGAACAACTGCTCAGCAACCAATGCTAGGACAGCTGAATAGCCATTAAAAACTGAAATTGAATTCCTGCCTAACACAGTACACTTAAACAGATAAGGACTTTTACTAAGAAGAAAACTTCAGGAAGAAAATATAGGAGATTATATTTCCAGTTTTGTGGTAGGGAAAGTTTTATTAAACAAAATACAACTTGTAGCCACAAAAGAAAGAGTTAACTCAACTATATTAAATGTAATAATATCTGTCTATAAAAAAACCATGAAGAAAATAAAAAGACAAAAAATAAAGTAATGTATTTGTTACACATATTACTGATAAACATTTAAACAACACTTCACACGCAGTCACACATGGCAAACAACATGTATACATATGGCCAATAAACATAAAAAGGTGTTTAGTCTCTTCAGAAATCAAGCAAATAAAAGTACTCAAATGAAAATATTTTATTTACAATATTGGTCAATAGTAAGAAGTAAAAATTGTCATCCCTTACTTCCCCTTTTCGTCTACTGTATCATTGTTTGTTTTATCTCCAAAATGTTTTCCGAATCAGTTTATTCATTTTCATTCCTTAGTATTGGAGAGAATATGCAGTAGTATTGGAGAGAATATAAATCAACAGGAATCACCTTATTTTTCTGCTGGTATGTTATATGAAAGGTAAATGCCAGCCGCAGATATTGTGTTGACCTGAGCTGTCAGAGTTTCTTTACAGTACTCCCGCATGCAATTGATCATCACTGGCCACAACTTGGAAACATGCTTGGAATTCTTCAAAAATAGTAATGGAAGGCTGTGCAGTGAAGCCTTGGTTTGCAAGCATAATTTATTCCAGAAAAGGCGTGTAATCCAGATCACTTGTACAACAAAGCAAATTGCTCCATAAAAGATAATGGAAATCCAGATGATTCCTTTCACGACTCAAAAATATTCATATAAAAATGATCACAATATTATAATACAATACAAAATAATAATGAAAATACAAAATATTAAAAGAAAAATAAACAAATTTACCAGTACTTTGAAAACCTTCATGGAGGTGTCAGAAAGACAGAAAGGAAGGTTATTGTGTGGGATGACTTTCACTATCACTAATGGAATCACTGCTATCTATTGGCACAATGGAATCTCTGTCTTTCGTGAAGCTTTTATGAGAAACCTCTCCAACAACACTTGCTTTTGCCTCCTTTTGAGGATTTCAGGGGAATGTGATGTTTCATTGTCATTACACAGACTGATCAATTGCAAGGCTGCAGCTTTATTTAGATGGTGATTATTTACAAAATTTTGAAGCTTCCTGCATTTTACACATCTTTTATATCTTATTGGAAGTGAAGAGTTTCTCCATCTTTTTCTCCTCTAAAATGCGATCTCCTCCATAAACATTTGCTTTGGGTAACAATCACCCACCATCCTGCAGTGAGTGAGAGACAGAAAGCAGACAGAGATATAGAGAGATAGATGTAGAGACAGAAAAAGAGAGAATGAAAGAGAGTGAGAGAGAGAACTGCTGGCTCAGTTGTGATCATGTGACATTTGTCATCACATACTATTCATATTATATGACATTACTTGTTTATCAGGTTAAAATTTATTAGAAATGTTTGCTTGTCCTGCAGAACAGTTGCAGAACATGTTATTTGCAATCCACAGTTTTACTGTATTAAAAATTGCTTTGTAAAATAACTTGGTGTTCTCTTAGAAATCTGAACTTGAAAACAGTCTCTAATTCAGTAATCCCAGAGTGTCATAACAACCAATGTGTAATAGTCATGAACTGGAATTCTTTAGAATTCATCATCAGGAGAACAACTGCATAAATTGTATTACATTTACACAATGGGATATTATGTACCAGTAAAAATGAATAATCCATAGCTGAGCACGGTAATATATAAACGTAAAAATCTAGAGTTGAGTTTAAGAAAAGTTTTGAGAAACATAAATAGTATGATATCATTTAGATAATTCTCAAACACAAAAATTAAGCAATATGTTTTCTACATATGTACATTTAATATAGCTATTTTTAAATGGCAAAGTACATATATACACAAAATTTATATTGTGTTACTCTTTGACTTGGAGGAGAGTGGTAAAATGAGAGGAGATAGTGCAATGCATAGATAGAGGCATCTTGTTCATGGATTTTAGTAGGATTGTAAATTCATGAGAGTTTAATATATTATCATGCTTTATAACACAAACATACATTAATGAATCTTTTTGTATATGTCAGACATAATATTAAAATACATGAAAAAATTACCTGTATCCTACAATGCTACAATGTTTAAGAGCAAGCTATTATTTTTTCTAAAATCTCTTTCACTTTTTGTTTCAGTAAATAAATCATGATATTGAAGAAGACCTGTTTCTTATTTAGCATTTATCAATATCATACATGTGTCCACACAGTTTACTAACACATTAATTTTCACTCAGTGCCAAACTGCCATAATGCCTTACTGCTTATCAAAACACCAAGTAGTGCACTGAAAGCAAATGAGCTCTCTGGTTTACTTAATAGGAGGAAATGTAACATATATGGAAGAGCACCTGGCGATTTTATGTGCCAATGTTCAGCATGGGAAATAAACCTGTAAAAATGACAAAGTAGAATCATGATGAATCACTGTGGGCTTTGGGTTTTCTTTTGAAATCTTAGTACATTTCACTTTTGGAAGTGGGAAGAAACAAAAGCAAATGGGACGAAAGAGAAAATCATTCACTGTCTCCTTTTATATTCCTCCATTTTCCCCTTACTATTTTAGGCTGAGTTTCTCATGCTTTAGCTTTATATACCAGGCCTCTCTTGTTGGGATTTCTGATGTTTCTTCCTGTCTGACCTCATCCTCCTATCTCACCTGTGACCTCCATCTGCTCATGTCCTTCTCTTAAGCCAAACGTTACTTCCTGTGGATCCCTGAGAAGGTCATGCTGTTCCATGACTCTGCTTTTTCTCAGGCTCTTTGTTTTCCCTGGAAATCCCATCCTGTCAGTCTTCCCCTCAGTGACCTCTCACTAGAAAGTCTTGTCCGACTCTCTAGTCTAAATCTGCCTTAACCCCTCATGCATAACTTGCTGCTGGTGGTTACCACATTCCCAGAAAAGTTAATTTTACTGCCTCCTTCACTGGGCTTTAAGCTCTTTGGGCTGAAACATAATATCGCATATTTTTAAAAAATGATACAGTGCTACTCCATGCTTATAACAGTGCTTTATAAAATCTCAATAACATTAACTACATCAACAAGTAATGGGAAAGTATCATTTCCGGTCTAAGTTCCTTCACTGTCTTGAGCACTCTTCCACATCCTGATCTTGCAAGTAACTCTTCTCTAAGACAGGCTCCAGGGGCAGGCACACTCCTCTCACTCTTCATCAGGTTGGTTCTTGAATCACTCCACAGTGAATGGATTTCCTCTGTATGCTCTCTAGCAGCACTTACTGCCATTGTACACTCACTTTGATTTGTAACATTCTTTGAACAATTTTGGTTTTCTCACCAGACTGACTATAAGCGCCATGGAAAAAGGCACCAGATCTACTTATCTTCATTATTAATTTTGTATTATGTGGCATGAGGTAGACTTCCTATATGCATTTGATGACTGACAGAGTAACTGAGCCCTGCTAGAATTCAAGTCTAGTGGGCAGCTAAGGGATGCTCATCTCAATGAATTATTACTAGAATACCTGTGCAAGAGGATGCGGCCCTGTTCAAAGACTTCCTGAAGGAGACATGTGGATGGAGAAGATAGCAGGATCCTTGTTACAGGTACTACTCTTCCTTCCTTGCCCATAGACTTCCCTTTGAGTCTAAAATCTTATGAGCAGAAGGCAAGGAAGTGATTTTTCAAGAGGGCAGCTGAGGTGTATGAGGTATACTCAACTGCAGGCTGGATGACTAAATTGTAGAAGCTGGGGGTGGGGAGAAAATTTTCTGTCTCTGCTGAGTCCCCTGTAGTGCTTTTGCTTCAAGGTGAGTGAATGGCAGAATCCAGGGCACCCTTGACCCTTGCCCTGGATCCATTATTCCCTCTATGACATCAGTCTCAGTGCTAGCAGCCAGGCAATACACCCAGATGGCTTTTGGAAACTATCCATTAACAGGAAAGAGGTGTTGGAGGCAAGGAAAAACATTATTCTGGGGGCCTATAGACCATATTTCATGCATGTAGACTGTAACACAGTGGAATTGGAGAGTTTTAAATTTTTTATGTCGACTCCATAGGTTGCTGCAGCTTGGTAAAATCAGGAAATGCCACTATAGTTCTGTTTTATTTCCAACTAGGAATTTGTTTCTGAATTGTTTGAAGTTTTATACTGGCTATAGTTTCCAGTCTTAATCTTTCAAGATGTGTTTACTGACCAATTTGCATAGTTTATAGTTTGACTTGTAAAACGGACCTTTCTGTTTAACCATCTGGAAGTAGTAGAAAATATTAATGCCGATTGTTCCCCTTCCCTATTCCTTTTTTGTGATCATCTCAGTTTGCAGCCTTTGGTGATGCATAAGACCATTATTAATATTTCATGTTATATGGGATAGTCTCTAGATCTTCATTACTTAGCTTATATTGGCAAATGGATATATTAAATCTGGGAGAGTAAAGGTATTTATTGCTGCAAGCTTTTTAACCTGAATTGGGTTATATTTTCAGGATTTTCTCTACATCAAGGTAAATTTCATTTTAAACTTTAATTCCTTTACCTGAACCCTTCAGTGTGATTGCCACTGATGTCTACATCCTACAAACAAGGGCCCCTTTTTCTAGATGCACCTGAAGTGGTCAGAAAGCACCATGCTGCACACAAGGGAACTTGCACCTGGTCCTGGCTCTTCCAATGAGTTCCTCAGTCTCAGACTTTTTCTCCAAGTAATGAAGGTGATAAGTAGAATATATTCAAACAAAAAGAGACAAGAAGTACTATAAAGTGGTAAGGAGGTCAGTACAGGCATTCAATAACACAGCAGCAATAGCAAAATTAGTACATGAAGGGAAAGATGATACATGTCATGTGGAAAAAGAGGCTGGATTGAGTCATCCATAACTGGAGAATTTCTGCAGGGTTAAGTGGCCCAGGGGAATCTTGTTTTTATTTTTTATTTCATTTTAAAGAGAATAAAATCAAACAAAATGAAACAGAATAAAGCTAGTCATAACAGAACAATGAAAGCAATATAGGATTTCAAAACAAGATAACAGAAAATCAACAATGACTAATATAATGTCTTTTATTTTCTTCAAAATAGCTGTCAATACTATCAGACATAATAAAATCAAACAAAACAAAACAGAATAAAGCCAATAAAAACAAAACAATGAAAGTGTCAATAATGGCTATCATAATATATCTTGTTATTTCAAAATAGTTGCCCACATCATCAGATATAGTAAAACCAAACAAAACAAGACAGAATAAAACCAAACCTAACAAGGCTATGAAAATAATACAGAAATTCAAAACAAGTTAATAGGAAATTAACAGTGGTTACCATCTTCCCTTTTTAGGTGTTTCCTCCCCTATCACTTTTAAGTATCTATTGTACATTTTGGACCTCACTAACTCCTTCAGTTTTTTATGCTAGGGAGATAACATAATGTTCACCCATATGAATCTGAACCATTTCACCCATGATCATGTTCTCATGTTGCAGCCATTTAGTTACAAGAGCTTCAAGATTATCCTACTTTATAGCTGATTGGCTTTGCATTGTATAAAAATATCATATCTTTCTTTTCCATTCTGTGGTTGATGGGCAAGGAACCTCTGATTTTTCTGGTTTGCTGTCACAAGAAACAATTGTTTTCTCTACTTTGACTTTTGACCTATAAATTTCCTTTTGAGTTAAATATGTTTCTTGTGTATAACATATTGATAGATCTTGTTTCTTGATTCACTCTCCCTGTGTTTCTTTTTATTGGTGAATTGGGACCATCTACATTAATGGTTGCAACTAGCATGCATTGGTTCATCTCTGCCATGCCATCCTCTTGCTGTTGGCCCTCCACTTCTTCCCTTTGTTCATTGCCTGCCTTGTTTTACAAACTTCCTCTACTGTTGTTCTTGTAACTGTGATCATCTTTATTTCTCTCTAGAATATTCTTCAGCACCATTTGTAGGGTTGGTTTGAAAGTCATGAATTTCTTCAGTTGTTCTTTATTATGGAAATTTCTTACTCTTCCATTAATTTCGAAAGATAGTTTTGCAAGGTACATAAATATGGGTTGAAAGTTGTTTTCTTTCAGGACTTGAAATATCTTACTCCAAGCTCTTCTTGACTAGATGGTTTTTGTTGAGAAGTGTACCATGATTCTGACAGTTTTCCATCGGAATCTGTTTCTTTTCTCCAACAGTTTTAATATTCTGTTCTTGTGCTGAATTTCTGGGATGTTGATTATTGTATGTCTGGATGTAGATTTAGTCTGGTTATGGCTAGTTGGAGTTCTATATTCCTTGCTTGCAGGTCCTTTTCCCATGTTTGGGAAGTTTTCTGCTATTACTTCTGTAAATAGTCTTTTTGTGTCATTTGTGTTGACCTCTGCTTTTTTGCTGATACCTACTCACTCTTAAATTATTTTTCTTTGCATCATCTTGTAGCTATTGAATTATTTTCTGGCTCCTAATCATCTTTAACACATCTTTGCTTTTGCAATCACTAACTACAATCCTGGCTTCGAGGTCTGAAAGCCTGTCTTCAGTCCCTTTCATATGCTTTTGCCAGATTTGATGGAGTTTTTCATTTCCTGGATATATCTTTAAATCTGTGGCATGCATTGTAATTTATTCCTATTTTGTTCAATCAAGGTTTTCATCATTTCCCTATGCTGCTTTTTTATCTATGTCTTTTTTAGATATGCTCAGCAATTCTTTCATTATGTTTGTGATTTCTTCTTTTACCTAAGGCATTATTTCTGATCTTATTACTTTTACAGTCTCCTGAAGTTGTTTCTTTACTTCAGTTGCTATCCTGTCAGAGATTTCAGATGTGTGGCTTCTATTTTCTTCCTTTTCTGTATCTCCCAGACTTGTTCTGTGTGGGCTGGAGATCTGAGATTGCCTTTTGCTCCTTCATCTTGACATTTTCCTGAGTTCCTCTTGACAAACTGGTTGTAGCATCCGAGATGCTTCCTGCATTGGCTGCCCCTTCATGGTGCAGGGGAATGGGCCAGGCACCTGGGTTTCTCTGAATCCGGGATCCTAGAGAGACAGTGGGGCATGGTGCAGGTTTCTTCAAACCTGTGCGGCTACATTGAGGGCTCCCTAATGGCCATGGGTGCATGACAGCAGGGTTTCTCCTTCTCTTGCCCATGGGCTCCACTGGGACACTCCTGATGGTGGCAGGTGCACAAGGCCGTGTTTGTCTGATTCTCCCAGCCTGTGTTGGCTGCCCATGGGAAGCAAGCAACTCCAATGGTGGTCTTCAGGCACACAGGGTGCATCTGGATGTTTTTCCCTGCCTGCATTGGTTACCCGAGGAAGTCAAGTGTCCTGATGGCTGCAGATGTGCAGGGCGGGTCTGGCTGATCCTCTGTCTGCACTGATTACTCGAGGGAAGCAAGCATCTCCAATGGTGACCTGTGGGTGTACAGGAGAGTCTGGCTGTTTCTCCCTGCCCACACTCGCGGCCCGCAGGAAGCTGAATCTTATTTTTTCAGCTGTCTCATTCTCTTACAATTTGTATGTAGAGAAAAAATCTTGCTCAACCTTATTTTTCATACTTTTCCTCTTTCTGTCCATCACTGACCTGATTTTCTCCTTTGACATTCCTTTAATAGAACACTTTCCATTTGCTGAATTTCCACCTATGATGTACACAGCTCACTGCCCACACATTTGGTCTCTGCACAGTTAGATAGTTTGGATGATGTTTGTTCTATTCTGGTCTTCATGAGTTCCTGTGATCACCTCTTTAGTTCTATCAGAACGAAAAGTCTACCACCACCTATATTCAGAAAATGCCCTTCAACCATAGGAGGACTCTATTTTAGCTCAGCCATCCAGCAGTTGGCCTTGGCTTCAGGCATTGATATTTGTCAAGATTGATATTAACAGGACTCAAAGGAGGTTGTTGTACCATGAATGAGAATAAGAATGTTTCCTTCATTCTATTTCACTCACTTGCTCTATCAGGATAGCTACTAGCCTGCCACTTCTTAGAGAATTCATTCATGATCTGAAGACGATCATATGCTAAAGGAGGGCTATTTTTCCTGTTACGAGGCTTAAAAATGATGTTGTCTGCTTATTGTCCTGAGAATAGTAGTTTATTGCATGCTCATTGTTAGATGCAGAGACATAAGCAGGGTCCAATGGTTGTATTTCACTTAAGTTATTTCAATACTAAGTTCCTCTCTGATAGAAGATTTATTGGTATTTTTTAAAATCAATTTGGTTTTCAATTTTGTTATTTCTCTACCTATCACCTAACATTTTTCAACAAATAGAAACATACTATAAATTCTATTTTGTAGCTAGTCTGATTTTTCATATTGATATAACTTCAATTTCCCATGATTTCTGTGTGCATTATCATAATATTCCACTGAATAGGGTTCCCATATTTATTTAATCAAATTCTTGATTGTCAATTTTTAAAATACTACTGTATTTTAAAGTTTACATTCAGATATGTAATTTACTAAGAGGGAATTATCCAAAAGACAAGATACAATGGTACTTTGGTTCTCACTGTTAATTGGTATGGCAAACCAAGAACAAGTACTGAGGAAACTGTTTGGGCTAGAAAGGGTCATAAGGTAATTAATACCAATGAGTTATAGCTTGCAACAGTAAAGTACTAAACAAATGATGAATATGGGACAAAATTTCCATGTCAAGTTTCATTTAGTACTAAATTTGCTGAGTTTCAAAGCACTCAACTGCCAAAGTATGCCTGTACAGTAGTTTGCTCATTTGTGCCCCTCAGAATTGCTATCCCTAAGCTTGACTGTCTTATCTTCAACAAATATGCTGGGTTACACCATCTCAGTCAGCCCAGCACTGTCACGTTCACAGTCCGGAGCCATCTTCCAAGGAAAAGCACAGCTACTGCTATACAACACAGAATTCTTTCCCTTTCTTGACCAACCTCCACAGGAGGAAAGCCTTAATAACCAACCAGTTTACAGAGCCTTGAATTCTGACCTATCTCACAGGGCTCAGGTTGGGAATTCAATTTTCTTAGGATTACTCAAAGACCGTTTCCAATTCTTGGTACATGGGAAATAAAGATACAACTTCGTAAGTAAATGGAAGACAAACCAATTGTATTACTTTCCTGGGGCTGCAAAAACAAAATACTAAAAATGTATGTGGCTTACAACAACAGAAATCTATTCTCTCACAGTTTGGAAGGACAGTGTCGCAAATTAGGGTGTCAGGGGATTGGTTCCTATTAGAGGCTCTGAGGAGCTGCTGTATGTCCCTCTCCTGACTTCTGGTGGACATCTGTAACATGGTGTCCCTTGACTTGGAGATTCATCACTCCTGTCTCTACTTCTATCTTCACATTATGTTCTGCTCTGTGTATTTCTGTGTCCAAATTTTCTTCTTTTTCAGAGGATACCAGTGAAATTGCATTTATCCAGAATGAACTCCTCTTAATGTGGCTACATCTGCAAAGACAGTATTTTCAAATAAGATTACATTCTGGTTTCAAGTAGACATGAATTTTGATGTGAAACTATCCAACAATACAAAACAAACAAACAAACACCAAAAAAACCAAAACAAAAACTTTCATTTGGTTTCTCTCTGTGGGCAGAATAGGAAAAATTAGAGGATTTTACTGCTGCTAAATTTTAATGGATATCTTTTATGTAGGAGAAAAATATATTGCATGAAGTCACAAAAAAGCCTGGAAGACAAATTTTTACCTGTTTTTTTTTTTTTTTCTTCTTTTACCTGTAAGTAGAAGTGTGAATCAGGTGGGATGGGGCAGATACTACAATTGACAATGCCAAATGAAAGCCGGGTGATCTTCTTGCTGTCCTGGTGCCCTTTATATGTGCATTTTGACATTTCACTCCCTGCCTTATTTATGGTCACAAGATGGTCACTCCATTTCTGTATTACGCTAGAGCAAAGGTAGTTGACTGACTACTCCTTATGGCAGGCTTATCAGCCATAGAAGTCTTTTCTAATGTTTTCCTCTTAAGATTTTGTTAGTCAGAGTCTACTTATGGACCAGAGAGTTTGGAAAAGTTTTTTAAAACTTATTTTTAAAAGCAGGAAAAATTGCTGCATTAGACCGTTAGGTTTCATTAATGAGAACATAATGAGACAGTTATTGACAAAATAAACTAATATTGTCTGTTAAATCTCCTGAACTTTATCAGAACCAAGACTTTTAGTCCTCAGTGAATAGTCCTCATTGTTTAGCCCGTCATCATCTCTGTGTTAAGGCAGGCACACACGTAACCTCACAGACGCGAAGACTGACTCCTCTGATTTTGTCCAGGAATGATTTTACCTGTTGCAAAAGCTTATCAGCTTCATAAACCCCTGGGCTAGAACACCTTCCTTATGAAGAACATGGTTTTATTTATTTATTTATTAACTTTTATTAGTATGTAGTCACATATGTTAGTATAAATGTTAATCTGTTGCTGCACACACATGAGAAACTTTAATCCCTCTTTATCTCCCCCTACATCTGCCTCCCACCCTTATCTCTTGATCTGCTTCCCATTTGAGGAAGATCTGGCTCCCTAATTCCTATTGTTCATCTTTTATTTTGCTTTTATTTATAACTTGAGTTTTTCATGTGAGAGAAACCACATGACATTTAAGCTTGTATGTCTGACTTACTTCACTTAAGCTTAGGGTCTCGTCAATTTTCCGACAAATGACTGAAGTTTATCTTTCTTTAAAGCAGAGTAGTACTCCACTGAGTGTGAAATATCACATTTCCTTTATCCATTTATTTGTTGATGGACATATAGGCTGCTTCCAAGATTTAGATTTTTATGAGTTGTGTTGCTATAAACATGGGTATGAGTGTAATATTGTACTATAATTTCTTTAACTTCATTGGGGAAGAAAAGTAGAAGAGGAGTTATTCATCAAATGGAATTTCTAGTTTTAGCTTTTTGGAAAGTTCCATCCTGACTTCCCCAGTGTTGTACCTGTTGACATTCACATTAACAGTATAGAAGGGTTCCTTTTCCCCTTTTAGCCTTGTCAACTCATGTTTTGCTAATATATACTACCAAATCAGGATATACAGAGCTAAATCATTAGTTACATTGTATTTTAGTGAAACTACATTTTGTGATTCCTTTAGCTATCTCTTTCTCATTGGTCACTTGGATTATTTTTTTTTTTTTACTTTTTATCAATTGCCTTCACATCATTTGCTAATTGGGTAACTTCACAAATGTGGTCCCATAGTTGTACAGCACTAGGTTACTGCATACAGCAGAGATGGTAAAAGGGCTTGGTTTGATTAAGACTGAAACCCAGGTGGGATATATTGAATTATTTTATGATGACATGATATTTTGACTAAACATTGAAGCTAATGACAAAATACGAGCTGATAGACAAAGTGAGAGGAAAGGGGAAGGAATACTCAATAGGTTTTCTTCTTGTCTTGTCTTGTCTTGTCTTGTCTTGTCTTGTCTTGTCTTTTTTGATCTTTATGTGCTTGGCTTTGGGCTAAGTTCCTATTTCCTGTTATTATTGTTTCATCTTCTCCTAAAATTAGCCCAAAATTCTTAGTGGGCAATTAATCCTTTAACATGGATTTTTAAAAATTACTTTCAGTCACCCACCATATCCTCTCTCTCCTTTTTTTCTCCTTTCTTTGATTCTGTCACAACTACTTGACCCCATCCTAAAGTTCAGCAGAGGCTCTGCTTTTCTGTATTTCTTTTCTCTTTGTTCCTGGGAATGTCTGCTAGGAACTTCTAAGGCAGAGAGAAGGTCAGCATTCCACATTCTCCCAGGCTGTACACCGCATATGAATGCCAGCTCCCCGGGCACTTGTAATTGCAGATACGGACTGTTTATGCCAGCCATGAAAGTGAGTGAACATCTGCAGCTGCCAAGCAGAAGATAATGCAGGAACGAGAATGTCAGAGTGGATTTCTCAGGACTCAAATTAACTTTGCCTGTCGCTCTTCTTTTTCTCTCCCTGTTTCATTCACTCTTTCCACCCCAGGGTTCCTAGATTCTTTCTTAAGACTTTTCATCTGTTTTGCTCTACTGAGTTTCAAAGTACTGAGTTGGCTCCTCTGGGAAAATAGGTGTCTCTCAAGAGGGGAGAGAATAGGGGGATGCCAAGGTGTAGAGGTGGGGATGCAGCAGGAGGGGTAAAGTGAAGCAGCAGGAGTTGCAGAGAATATCGTGTATCAGGGCTCCTCATTACAAACACTGACTAGGCTATTTCTGAGTTTCTAATTCAGTTCAGGGTTCCAATTCTTAGTCAGTGTGCTAATGTGTGTACTGCAAGGCTAATGGTGCTCTACTCATCCCACATTTCAATACTAGATAGTTCCACCTGCCTGTGGGGATTAAAATGATGATGCCTTCTACATGCAGGGAGTCGTTCTCCATCCCCCTTCTCTGCATGACTGGAACCTGGCTCATTTGTGCATCCCTGGCTTGCTAGGGATTTTATTTTTGCCTTCTCATTCCTCTTTCTCCCTTATCTTGCAGGAATACAATTGGCTATTTGTTTCTCTCTCTAGCTTTCTGCCTAAAACAGATAATTCAGCCTTCCTTCTCTTGTTGACAGACACAAACATTGCTCCAAGAGTAAGAACAAAAATCAGCGAGCTGCCCTTTGCCCACGCCTGCCCTGGCTCTGAGTGAGGGACCAGGTGGAGGCAGCTTTTATAAGATACCATGGGGATTGCATTAGTGGACCATCCACTGGTGCCTCCAGTGAGTGTCCTCCTCTGTGACCTGGTCCTTTAACAATAGCATTTGTTGTCATCGATTTTGAGATGCTCAGAAGGCCGGTGGAATCTAAAAGCAGTTCAGTAAATCTTAGAGGAGGAAAAGGTGCCTATCGACCCTTTGAGGACCTGCCAATCTCTTTTCTTGGGTAGAGAGCAACTCATGTAGGGACCAAATAAATGTACAATAATGAATTCCATTAGATTGAACAGATTATTTATTGTGAAACTCTGATTCAGAAATGATAGTAGGCAGGATAAGATTAAAAGATGGATGGGGGGGGACCTGCTCAGGACCCCTTTCTGTCTCTCTTCAGTCAGAAGCTTTCCCTCAATAAATATATTCTACTCTTCATTTCTGTTGTTCCTAAAATTCATTCTTTGATTTTAGAGAACATGAGCTCGCAGACATAGTAGGTTGAGCATTTCATTCACCTATATCATTCGGAGGTCTTCCACCGAGATCACGGAACAGAGACTTAAAGCTGTGCACATACCCAAGATGAAAATGCCTGGTGTCTATTGAGGGCCTCTAGACAGGGTCTCTGTGGAAGCAGTCTGACTGCTGTTCCGACTCTGCGACCCTGTTCAGCCTGAAGCAGCTTGATCGGTCATTACCCATTACCCACTCACAGCAGTTCAGGTTACTTCTTCAGAAGGGAGAATGTTACAGGCAGCTGAGCCAGTTAGAATATTATAGGCAGTTAGACAGGGCTAGGCCCTCGAAGAAGCTGGCACAGAGGACCAGATGTCTGATGACCTTGGAGGAGACACACACCTCTTGCTGTGGGCCAGATCTCAAGATAAATGCAAGCACACCCTTAAGTATAATCCTTAGGGATTAAATATGGATCATTTTATGCCCACTTTGCAAATTCCCATTTTCCCCACTTTTGAGCCATCTAATCTCATGGTTCTATTCCATAAAAGTCCCCAGAAAAAACAGAGTCGGGAGCAACCCGCTCAGGATCCCCTTCTGTCTCTCTTCAGACAGAAGATTTCTTTCAATAAATATATTCTACTCTTCAAAAAAAAAAAAAAAGATGGATGGGATCCAAATCCTTACTTTCTAGGGCTCAAAGTGTAGTGAGAAGTAGAGTAAGATAATGCATTACTACCCTAAAAATCGAACAATGCAATACTTCTACAGTATCTTGGAATTGGGTAGGATGAGAAATGACAGAATAATTCATTCTGACTGGAACAGGATATGAGAAGCTTCTGAAGGTGGTGAAATGTGAAGATTACAAAGAATGTGTAGAGTTAAAAAAGGTGCAGGTGAGAAAGAGTATTCTAGATGAGAAGTCAAGAAAAAAAGACTCTCATGGTTTGTTTGGGACTTATTCCCTGGTTGTATGCATGTGTTTTTGTCTTCTTAGGACTTAGAATGACATAACAAAATGCCAAAGATTGGGAGGTGTAAATAATGAAAATTTACTTTTTCCTACCATTGAAGGCTTGGAAATCTAAGACTAGGTTGTTAGTATGCTTGGGTTTTAGTAAGATAGCTCTACACTGTTTATAAAAACCACCTTCTATCTGTCTCTGAGAGAGAGAAGAGGTGGACATAAATTCTCAGGTGTCTCTTCTAAAGATATTAATTCAATCTTGAGGATCAATTTTATCTCATTAATTGCATGCCAAAGTTTCCAGCAGGTTAGGACTTTAACATACTACTTTGGGGGGAACACAAACATTCACTCTAAAGAGGTATGGTTCAGAGATATTAATTTACTAAATTTTTTAATATAAATTTTTCTAGTTTCTTATGAAAACTAAGCTAGAACATCATTCAGTCCATACAACCCCACTATTTCTTGTGCATCTCTGTGGGGAAAGAAATGTCATAAATTAACCTAACCTCTTGTAACTCCAGGGAATGTGAGCTCTGCTAGGCCACAGGCTTCTGTGTTCTGAAGGACATCTTGCTAAAGCATAGTGTACAAGAAAATGAAAACAGGACCTTAATCTCAGTGGAATGTGGCTGGGACAGCATGAGACACTTGCTAAGATACATCTGAAACAATGGCAAACACGAAGGCCAAATTTAACCAAATTTGACCCCTGGGATAGTTAAACAAGAATGTTTTCACTAATCTTCACAGTACTCTTCTCATTTCCCATTTCTGCTTTCGTAAAGAGAAGATACTAATAAAAATCCAGAGAAAATTACCACTGAGGTTTTATTCCTAGAGACTGTGGCCCCTGATCCTATAACTCTGTGTCTCTCTCATTTTTCTTTCTTTTCATCTGCCACACCCTGTTTTTGGGACCTGTCTCCTCTAGAAACCAATACATCTCCATCCTTCTGTCTGTTGCTAGGTCACCTTTGTAGAAAGCCTCACTTTTTCAACATTTTTAGAGCCATACTAGTGTGACTTGGGCAACATTCTTCTTTTCTCTATTTTGTCCACTTTGCTTTTGAGTCTTACTTGCCTCATTTGCCAATAGAGTGGTGCTGAATGATTAAAGAGTTATTTGAATTCTTTCATTATTTTCCCCCTTCTTTCTTTCCTTTTCTTCCTTATTCTGTTTCTCTTTCACTCTCTTTTTTCTTTCAAAAATATTTTTTGGTAATTTCTATCTTAAAGAGAATAAAACTAAGGAAAATCAAACAGAATAAATCCAATCAAAACAAAACAGTGTAAGTATACAGAACTTCAAAACAAGATAATACGAAGTCAGCAATGGTTACATTAATGCCTCTTATCTTCAAAATAGCTGCCCATAACTTCAGACATAGTAAAAATAAAAAAAAATAACAGAATATAACTGATAAAAACAAAACAGTGAACACAGTAAATAAAGGACTTTGAAACAAGGAAATAGTAAATCCAAAATGGCTACCATAATATATCTTGTTATGTTTGAAATAGCTGCCCATGCCATCAGATACAATAAAATCAAACAAAACAAAACAAATTAAATAAAATCAAACCAAACAAAACAGTGAAAATTGCACAGGACTTCAAAACAAGATGTAGGTAATTAATGATGGCTACCACCTTCAGAAGGAGATTCTCCCATAGATGCTATAATGTGTATTGTTATCCTCTGATAGATAGTCAGACTGCCAGCTTTAGACCTGCAAAGTCAGTTAAACCCTACACACTACAAACATTAAGTCGTATTTTACCTCAATAGCTATCATTGCCACCTGTGTTTCAGCTTGTCACTGATGGGGGGCGGGGCACACCGACTTTTCTTGTCTCCCATTCCACATACTAGAAGGGGCAGGTATCTGGTTTTCCCCACAGGGGCCCATGCATAGTGATGACTTACAGCTCAAAAATATTTTTGATCACACACAAATTGGATACTATATGATAGGCATTGTGATCACTTTGCCATGCTAACTTCTTAAGCCAAAAACACAGGTGTTATCTACAGGTGAGCACGCAGAAAGTATGCATGGACAGCGCCACACCTTTTCTGATCATTTTTAGTCCACGTGCCAATGTTGCCAAACCCATTTCCTCCCTTGTCCACACTTCCCATGCTTCCATCTTGTTCATGTTGGTTGGGAAGAACTCTAATCCATTCCATAAAGCAGTTGGCTTTTTCTGTACATTTTGTATTTGTAGATCTGATGATCTACTTGCTCGCTGAATAAGAATACTCAATTTATCCATTGCCAGTGTGAAAAAATAACTTCACTATTCAATATCTGATGGCAAATTTATGCTTGTAAATATAAAATATAATCAGGAAATTGTAGTCTTTATGGAACAAATTATACATAATGGCCATATATTTAAAGCAGCATCAACTCCACATCTACAAGTGATGCCACAAGAATTGAATCTCATAGTGGTTGGCACCTGCAATTTTTCTGTAGTCTCACAATTCTTATCTCCTATACATATATAAGAGATACATAGTTTCTTATATGTGAGGCTTTTCCTAAGTCTTGTTCGTATAAAGATGGATTTGGGCATCTTAGGGAATTTTCTAAACTGCCAAAAAAAGATAATGTTATGGTTTTGTGTCTAGTTGATCCCCCAAACCACATGCAGTCATGGGAGTGGTTTTCTAGAGTTTATGGTTGACTCATGATCCAATGTTGGGATTATGAGTGTGAGTGATCAACTTGCCCTGGGGCAGGTTGTTTGCAGACAGTATAAGGGAGGGAAAGAGGCTTGCTCTCTTTTTCTTCCTCTTTACTCTTGTTGATTTTGCTGTTTTCTGCCACTATGAACTATTGCCTCTCTGTCACACCACCCTACCTGGGATTCAGCTTATTATGGACTGAAACTTCCACAAACTGTGAGCTAAATAAACCTTTCTCTCATTAATTTGGGCATCAGGTATTTTGTCTCAGCAGTGAGAGAAAAGTAACTAAAACAGTTAACACTGTTAATTATTGCATTTCCTAAAATAAATAGTACTATTTATACATCAGTATCATTTTTCCCTGTATTAAGATAAACTACCAGGATGGCTTTGGAGATTCCAGGATGGCTTTGGCAAACCAAGTAGAAGAGCAAACTCCATGGATGAATTCATGACTGCACATCAATTAGGGGTATTTTTGTTTTAACACTGTCAATCTGTTTTATGTGCTTCCAGGAGAAAGCAGCCATTAGAGGACTCTAGTCTGGCCCCTTCTCCCTGGAGGAGGGTAATTCTAAATAGAGTCAGGTTTTATTGCCATCAATTGCTGAGAACTTGTGATTAGCCAGAGACTGTCAATCACCTGCACCCAAGTCTATTTCAACACCACTATAGTCTTCTTGCTTCGGATCACTTCTCACAGCCTGAGGTTATTATGCCCTGGCTACTCATTACAGATAGTAAAGCTCTTTCCAGCTTGCCTCACTCTATATCCATCATGGCTATTTCATGGCACAGTTACTAAGGAAGAAAAGCTGACTTTGAGGCATAGCATCAACACCTGGTTCTCAGAATAAAAGGGTTTCTACCTTGCAGAGCTACAAGTTCTGTTATGATACTATAGTTTCATTTAGCTTATTTCAGTAATTATTTGAAAATTTTCACACACACACACACATACACACATACACACTTTTCTCCATCAAAGGATGAAAACAATTTTAGTTTAATGAAATAGAAACTGCATCAATCTCAATGACTATGTTGTAAGAAGTAAATAGAGTCACCAACTGGATAATTTTTATTTTTTCTTTGTACAGTTATTATTTTTACAACAATATCAACAATAGTGGTATTGCCTACTGTTCATTTACTTTATGTCAGACCTGTTTTGAAGGAGCTAAAATGTATTAGCTTATTTAAAGATATTCTAAATCAAACTGAAATGGTACCAATAGAGGGACATGCTGCATTCACTGAAATTCAGATCATTGTCAATATTGTGTTTTCATGGAAATCTAGGTCTGTTGTGTTATTTGAGATTAATTATCTTCCTTCATTTTCACAGGAACTAGAGCTAGATGGACAAAAGCAGATGCCCTGAGAATGAGAACACAGCATATGGCCTGGGAGAAACTGACCGATCCTTATTTTTTCATATTCTTCATCTTGTTGCAAACTGAGATGTGCCTCTTTCCCAAGTGCTACTCTCTAGTCACAAAATACCAGCAAGTCTAAAGCTTAGTAGAAAGTTACCAAAGAAACGTAATTTGGAAACTTGTAAAAGCCCCTGTTTTGTTCTGGCCTCTCCTTGCAATGGTCCTTAAGGAGGATTTTAGTCCATTTGGATAATATTGAAAGTGGAAAGTTCTGAGCCAGCCCACACAGGAATAAACTTGAAGAAGATCCTTCCCTAGGGCTCCAAGGACCTCAACCTGTGTCTCCCTCACTAGCAGGCTGCCACTCTGCCAGAGTGACAATTCAGAAAGTGGTCAGAGGTCAGAGGTGTAGAAGTTTCAAGTGCTACCAGTTAACTTTTTATATCTGCACTGTGTGGGACACATTTGTGGAGTTTTTGGAGACCTCTCTGACATCATCCCTGAGGTCTGCTCACCAACAGTTCACTTTGATTATGGTAAATACATTCTTCAGGAAAGGATATCTGATTCCTTCTTCAGTCACTAGGTACATAGTTGTATTTGTTTAGCTTCTGTCTATTAAGATCCTTTTAGCCCCCTGACTCCCACTGAAGTCTTTAGAATAGGATTTAACACAAACTCAATTCAGTTGTCCCTTTTGCATGGACCACCTGCATTCTAAATTGCACACGTTCCTTGTTTCATCAAACTCTGAGGCACTGACCCTTCCCTCTGCCTGCAGAGTAGAGTAGCTGTCTATCCCTAGTAATTTCCCTCAGATCTTTCAGGAGATGATCAGGCTTCAGTTCCATTTGTGCTTAAGTTTTAGAAGATGTGGTTCAAATTCAGTTTGGGAGGATGGTATCCTTTAAATCCCTTTCCTTGGTTTTGATGGAGAGAAATGTATCTTCTACAGCTATAGCCCTCTTACCTGGGTCCCACAGACTTTTCCTAGTACTTCCAGGCTTTCAGTGCCCTTCATGGATTTCACAGGGGTATTTAGCAAAATATCCTCAGCTGTTAGCCAGACACCTACTTGGAAAGTCCTGATTTTGCCTTCTCACTCTCATTTTATAAAGTTCTTGGCACTGATTCCATATTCTATGATCTCAGCTAAGTTATAGTAGTTGCTTTTGAACATTTTGATAGACCTACAGCCAAACAGATTATTTGCAAAAGTTATAACTCATCAATTCATAGATGCCTCCATATAAATAGCTACTATACCCACTGTAAAAGATGCTCAGCATTATTATGAAATCTGAAAGAGGAAATTAAAAAAATTACATATCATGTTTATTCATCATCTTGGTGAAAATGCAAATGATTGATAATAACTAGTATTGGTGGATGTAGGAAAACTACATACTGTAGGTGAAATATGCATTTAGAAGGTTTTTCTGGAAAGCAGTTGGGCTGTATCCATTAAAATAAGAAATGTTCACATTAAAAAAATTAAGCTGACTCATAATACTTATATATGCTTATTGGTCATGGTAACTTAATTTAGTACATATATATAACATATGATGGCTAAATTAGAATAATTAGTATTTCTATCCTCAAATAATAATTATTTATATCTATTGGGAAACTTTGCACTCTTTTACTCCATAAGATTTTAATTTTAAATTTGTGTTGAAGTTTACAACAAGAAATCAGATAGGTTTTAGATGAAACTGCTGGATAGGAATGTTAAACATAGAGTTTTACACAATTACTACTCCATCTAAAATAAATTGCTTCATTTTACAAGGACATGTCAGTGTATTTAAAAAGGGAACATGGCAGATTATGAATAAACTTCATTTGCCACAGAGTCTGCTTGATTTTTTCCTATATGTCATTATTTAAAGCTTTTATTTATTTATTATTTATATTTTATTTTATTTATTTTTTAAATATTTTTTTATTTAGAGAAAAAATGAAACAGAAAGAGGATAGCAATAATATAAAATTTCAAAAAAACTAAACAAAACAAAAATAAAAACCAGTAAGAAATCACTAGTTGACAATTACATATTTTCCTCCTAGAAGTAGTTGATCAAGTTACAAAAGTAAAGTATACAAAGTAGACAAACAGTGAGACTGCAATCAGCTCTTTTCATCTATCAAACAAAAAACTTAGTATTATGGTCATCAATCCTTCACACTCAAACATACTTGCAGTTATATCCTTTAGAATACTTTCCTCTCTCTCTTTTTTACAATAACTATAATCAATTCTCTTAAACTGTTTAGAAGTTCTACACATGTATAAGTCTCTACATGCATACCTAGCCTTTCTGTATTAGAAGGAAAAAACAAACCAAAACAAGTCAACAAAACAAATTCCTAGAGAAACACGAAATGAGAAGGACATATAAAACCACAATACTAGGTGATCTATGGTTGTCACCATGATATCTCCTGTTATTTGCAATAAATTGTCTATATTGTCAGGCATAGTATAATTAAACTTAGTGTTTAAACTTATAATTAAACTTAATAAAAACCAAACATTGGAGACATTATAGGACTTCAAAGGCAGTTAATAATCAAACCAGAATGGGTATCCTATTGAATCCTGCCATCTTCAGAGTAGTTGCCCCAACTCCTAGACTTGACACCCTCAAGCATACCAGATTCGAATAAAATGAGTCAAGACAAAGCAGCAATATACCCAATCTTCTCTGCCTTATCTCTGCTATGCAATTTTTACTGTCATTATTGTTTACTTTTCTCCTTTGTTCCACTGTTTACCTCTTTCATTGAGGCCTTTATGCCATTGTTCCTGGAATCCTGGTGATTTTTTTCTCTCTCTCTAGAGTATTTTCAGTATTCTTTGCAGGGTTGGATTGGTGGTCACAAACTCCCTCAGTTCCTCTTTGTTATGGAAATATCTTGTCTCTCCATTAATTTTAAGAGACAGTTTTGCAGGGTACATCAATGTAGGTTGGAGGTTATTTTCTTTCAGGGCTTGGAAGATTTTGCTCCAAGCTCTTCTTGATTTGATAGTTTGCATCGAGAAGTCCACTGATTTTGATGAGTTTTCCTTTATAGGTAATCTGTTTCTTTTCTCTGACTGCTTTTAATATTCTGTTCTTGTGATGGATTTCTGGGATCCTGACTATTATATGTCTGGGTGTAGATCTGTTTTGGTTGTAGCTGGCTGGAGTTCTGTATGCCTCATGTATCAGAACATCATTTCCATTACCTATGCTTGGGAAGTTTTCCTTAATTATTTCTGTGAATAGCCTTTTTATTTCATTTGTATTTGTCCCTGCTTCTTCATTCACATTTTTTTATTCTTAAATTATAAATCCTCTTGTCATCTTCTAGCCTTTGTATCATTACTTCCTGGTTCCTTGTTATTTTTAAGAGATCCTTCCTTTCCCGATCATACATTGCAAACCTATCTTCAAGTTTTAAAAGTTTGTTGTTAGTTTCTTTTTAAGAAGTTTTGCTAGCTTTCAATGGAGTTTTTAATTTCCTGATATTCTCTTTGGATTTGTCTCATGTATTCTAGATTTTGTTTATATTCTTCATCAAAGGCTTCTCTCCTTTCTCTGGGTTCCTCCATTCTTCCATTTGTGTGTTCTTGAGGAATACTCAGATTTCCCTTTATTAATCTTCTTATATCTTGCTTCACCTGAGTTAGAATTTCAGATTTAAATTCATCAGTGAGGTCACAGAAGTATTTCTTTATTTCCGATGAGGCTGTGTCTGATACTGCATGTCCACTGCCCTCAATCTCCTCTTTATTCACCCCTCCTGGGCTCATTTTCCCTGGGTTGGTGGTTGAAGGCCTTTTGGTGTTTCTCTGTCTTGTCATGATTCTGATTTCCCTCAGATAGGTGAACGGTGGAGTTGTCTGGACCTTTATGTACTGCCTTAAGTCCCTCTGCAGCTTACTGGCTAGGGCAGTGCTGCCCTCCCCTGTCTGCTATTGACCTGTGAGGTGCATGCAGGGGTGGCAGTGTGGGCTGGCCCCTTCCCTCTCAACCAGTGAGTAACTTCAGTACATTAGATTGTGCCCTGAAGATGTCATAGGTTTGGGACATAGTGAGGCTGCAAACAGTTCTGTTCACCAATCCAATAAAAACTTAGCAACATGATTATCAATCCTACACACTTAATTATACATGCAGTTATATCCTTTAGAGCACTTTCTTTTCTTCCTTTTACTTTTTAAGTCCATTATCTGTTTAGTTATATCACGTTTCAGGTGGCTCAGTACCTTACTGATCTGTTTTGTTGTTGTTATTTACTTTTTTATTTTTTCTTATTTATTATTATTTTTTATTTTGTTTATTTATGTATTTATTTTGAAGGTAGTAACATACAGCAGAATAAGACAGGACAAAGCCAACTTAGGCAGTGCAATGAAATTGGTACAGAACCTCACATCAGGTTACCGGGATAACAGCAATAGGTACAATAGTATATCTGGTTTTCTTCACAATAGTTGTTCCTTCAATCAGATAGAGCAATATTGAAGGAAATATCAAAATTATAAAAACAGAATATTGAATAGAGCAATACCATTGATCAAAACAGAGCAAAACAGAGATAAAAATATTTGCCTTCAAAGAGATGGCAGAAGAAAATCCCCCTTATTTGCTATATTGCTCATAGTTAAACTTGCAAGAGATGCTCAGATCTCTGGCTCTCACCTGCTGGGGGGGAATGAGATAGATGTTTGATTCTTAGCCCACCTGCTGGTAGGCTAACAGCTTCCCACCAGAGTAGTGATCTGGGTGCCTGTTTTCCCAGTGCCTCAAGTTCCAACATGGCACAGATCTCAGGAAATGCTGATATGGTTCTCCCCCTGTGGTGGCCATGGCTTGGGAGGTCACAGCCACTTACCAGAGTGGAGTCCTGGTTGCCTGTTTTCCCAGTGCCCCAAGTTCTAACATCAGGCCATGTTTTCTTTATCCATTCATCTTTTGGTAATACCTCAGTTGAGCCAATATTTTGGCTATTGTCAATAATGCTGAACTTAACATGGGAGAACAGATAGCTTTTACATAAAATGATATTATTTTCCAGTGGACATTTTTTGAGCCATTGTTTATACATCTCACTTTCTATTCTAGGAAAATACTTATTCATATACTTACAAAAGCATTCATTGCAACATTGCTCATAAGCACAAATCTACAGAAGCCTCTCAAAGGCAGAATAAATAGTTCAACTAGCCATTTCCAAAATTCCCTTGAAGTTATTAGTGTAAGATTAGTGAAGTAATATGTGTTGCTTCTAAACATAACTTTCAGTCCTCACTTCAGCAGCACCTCTACTAACCATAACTTTTGAAAAATTGATATGTCTTGTCTATGCTCTTCTGCTGACTGGGTGCAGATAAACACAAGACTGTAGAAGGTGGCAGCAACCACATGGAAAGAGAAGGGGTTCCTGAAGAGAGGGAAGCTGCCTACCTGTGTTAGTCACACTGCACTGGTGTGTAAAACAGAAATTTCCTCTGTCACAGCCATTGGCATTTTGAGATTTACTTCAATTAGCTGATATTAAACTGACACAAACGCTACGCAGCAGTTAAAAATGAGAAAGTAGGCAATATGTTTTAACTTATACCTCAGAAAGATATGAATTAAGAATGAGTATCATACAATTTGTATTAAATTATACTTAGATTATTCTTATGTTTATATATGTTAAAAAAGACAGAAAAAGTTCTGGAAAGATGAACACTTAAACTAATAACAGTCCATCTCAAGGAGAAGGGGGACCAAGTATAGTGGTAATTGGGTACTTTTGCTTTATATTACTGAAATTTTTATGAGAAAAATATTTTTTAAATTACTTGTAAAATTAAAAATTTTAAAGAAATTGGCTTAGCTCCCAGGCTAATTGCTTGACTTGAATTACTTCTTTTTGTTTCTGCCTTCATGTATGTGAGGAAAATAGCAAAAAAAAATCATCATTTTTGCCAGCTTACCAGAACCCCATCATCATCATAGATCACTGCAAATAATTCCTAAATTATGCATATTGGCACTAAATAATATGAGAAATTTATCAAAAAATAAGAAACATAATCCATTAAAATGAGGAGAAAAATGTTTATACATGTGACAACTCAATTATGAGAGCAGAAATATATTGATTTAGAAATATTTTGGTGAGATTGTTGACATTCTACTTCTGAATCAAAAATATGTTTTAAGACATCTGGATTCTACGAAATGTTCTTTTCAGTAATTACAGTGGTAGTCATGTGACATTACCTTTCATCAAACTATGGGGATCTAATGTCTCACTCTAACTTCAATCGGATAAGACCATCCCAATAACGGCTGCACATCCCTTCCCTGTTGTCAGCAGCCGGTGAGTCATCTGGGCATGTCTCCTAAGACAGTAAGATCTCTAAAGTGTCCAGTTATGAATGGCTCAGAAAACAACGTGGTTTCCTTCCTCCACTCTGCCAATCTTTTCATCCATTGCTTTCTTAAGATTCACTTACCAGGCTATGCCACTGCCACTGCCACTAAAATATCAGAGACTTTATGAATTGGAGTGACCTGATTGTTCGCCATCATACATTTTCATATGAAGCGCTCCCTCTTCAGCTTGTACCTTGGGCATCACATACCACTTCCTAAGAGGTAGGGCAGCTGGAAGGCTTCAAGATTCCCTCCTCATACTTTTTTTTATTTCATGCTCCTAAGCCGGGTTTGATTTGGCCTTGTACGCCCCATTCTTTTCCTACGTCAGCATTTACCACACTAGTTTTAGTCTGTAATTCCTGCTACAATCTAGCAGTATTCAGGTAAAATAAAACAGTAATATCTAGTTCACTGAGTTTTTGTGAGAATCATAATATGTACCAATGTGCTTGGTGGGGACACTGTAATGTTGCTTTCATTTCCCTGATTTCTCATTTCTTGTGGTGTGCAGGTGTTTATCAGTGTTGTGTAATACCAGACAGGTACAGTTTTAAACTGGGCATTTTAGAATGCAATGCAGAGTTGTGCTTTACAGGAGCTGGAAATGCACCCTATGCTAAGGATCTCACCCTGTCATTGACTGGAAACTGGCAGTGAACTTAATTTCTCTTTGATTCTAATACATTAAAACTAAAATCAGGGTAAAGGAAAAGCAGCAGAAAAAGTCTAAATCCTACCACTCTGTGTATATGATTGCTTTCCTGTGTGAAATTTCATTGCAAAAAGATTGTGAACTAAGAAATCAGAGTGGTAGAAGGAAGATTAACCTGAAGACAGATGATTGTGTTTCTGTTAAGCCCAAATTTTCCCTTTGGCCTTTGTGTCTCTGCTTCAGGAGTGACCTCAATCCTTTTATGCCAATAGTTGCATCCTCCTTCTGTCTCCAATCTAAGGCTCACATGGCCTATATATGGCCACCAAACAGGTCCCTCCATTATGCTCTCCTGCTTCCCCCTTTCTGATATGACCCCTGGGACTGTCATCATATTATGGAGAAGTGACTGCTTGTCTGGTATCTCTATCCCTTTTTCCCTAAGTAGAAACCTCGCCTCCTCTCTGATGTATGCAAGTCTCTTCTCTTTCCAGAACTGACTTTTATCATCTTCCACATGATTAAACTGTCTCTCACTCCTTTTGCTGCTTTCCTTTTCCTAAATAATTTTAGTGACTCATACAATTCTTTCTCTTCTGCCATCTTGGAATGTATGTGTTATGCATTGGATCTGAAATGTGTTACATGTTCAGAAACATGGTTTTTGGAAGGTGATTGGATCATGGGGCACTAGTCTCACCTGTGCATTAATTCATTGATGGGATCCTAGTCGAATGTGCCGTTAGCAGACCTTGTTCCAATCGGTGGACATAGTTCACAGGGGCTGTCTTCAAAGGATGAAGCTCGAACCCTGTGCAATGGCTGATACATTGTGTCAACTTGAGAAGTTTAGAAGCTTAACTAAGTGACTCAGTAGTTCTACATCCTAGGTACAGAGGACATTCCCTAGGGTGACTGGTTATGCCTTAGGATGTCATAATGGTTGATCCATTTTGTCAATTTGAGAAGTAAGAAATTTTAAGTTACTCAGGAGGGAGGTAGGGTTCTCACTTCCTGTGCAAAAGGAAGGCATGGAGTTGATGTGAGCACTATACCTGTCCTAGGGCCAGTAGCTTGTTTATAATATAAGGGAGGAAAAGAGCCTTGCTCTCCCTTCTGTTTTGCTCTTGTTACTTTTGTGACTTCCACCACCAGGAACTGTTGCCCCTCACCATTCCACTCCACCTTGGAGCCAGCTGATTATGCACTGAAGCATCTATGAACTATGAACTAAATAAACTTTGCTTCTTTGAATTTGAGCCTTGAGTATTTTGTCCCAGCAATGAGAGAAAAGTTACTAAGACATCCTGCCTCTCCCTTCTCTTTTTGCTTCCTGTTCTCCATGGGTTGAGCAGCTTTCGTTTGCAATGCTGCTTCTGCCTTGGAGCCATCCCTCTGAAACCATGATCCAAATAAACAATCTGTGGTGTCAAGTATTTCGTTCCAGAGATAGGGAAAGCTGACCCATGCATTGTGATAATGACCTGTAATCTTATCCTTGACACAACTGAGTGCTAATTTTGTCCCTTTCATCACATGATCATCTCTTCTCTCCCAGACCCCACTAAAAATCCAGTGCATTTTTTAGGGTTTTTCCTAATTTTTGCAGCAACAACTCTAAATTTCCTATCTTTTTTTTCTGAGTGGTCATAGTCTTTTATTTCTGACAATTATGGATTAAATTTTTTGAACATTGAATAGTCATTAAAGGTTTTCCTTTGCTAAAAGTAAGATATTTTTTCTATTTAATTGCATTTCTACCTCCACTATTTCAAACTTGATTTTGTACTTAGTATGCAGAGTGTACTTAATAAATGTTAATTTGAAGAATGATTGACAACACCTGGCTCCTTATCCTTTCTTGGTATAGAACTGCTTACTATAATGTCATAAAATCATCCCCCAAATCCTGAGAATGCCAGGAACTCCCTGGATCACTTCCATAGAGCTATTCTTAATAATATTTTCTAAAGTACATCCCATATATCTATCCCTGCCCTAAATAATAGAGTAAGGAGCATTCTAGATGGTCCTAAATTAAGCCAGTTGTACATTCCTGGGTTGGAAGAGGACTTATCAGCCTTCTAAGCCATGGTGCCTGGTTATCGTAAAATGGGGAAGAGTTTTCATCACAATAGACAGTGCTGATTCGGTTTTCCATTTAACTCTTCTTTGTCTCTGATCCTGTACCACCACTCTAGGGCAAGCTAAGTTGCAACTCCAAATAGGTCCTACTTTGTCTCAAATTCTCCAGTAGCTTTCACCATCGAAATGCATGTGTTTAGTTTATCATGTAAAGCCTTCCTGCCAACTTTGGAAGCTTGATTTTCCTGCACATGCAAGCCCATCTTTTAATCATGCTGATCTGTGAGTTTGTAACCCTAGCTTGCCATTTTGAACATCAGTGGTTTCTTCTGTTTTTCTCCTTTATTTCTGGAGTGGCTTCTTTCAATCACCATAATCTAAATTATTTTTTATTCTTTAAACTTAGTTTCAGAATTAAGTATCTTGAGACTTTCTTTTGACTTCCCTATTTTATTTAATTATCTTGTCACTGTATTGTAATGTGGCATGGTTTGCTCGTTCATCCTCCATAATGGTGTGTTTACATTTCTGTCTTCACTTTGCTGGATACCTATTTCATCTTAATTCTTTTTCTTTTTTTCTTTTTTACAGCAGTACTAGAGTGTGGCTTATTGTAGGAACTTGATAACCTTAAGAAATTTAACTTCTGACACATTTTAGGACTCTGTATTATGTCCAAAATAAATGCTTGCTTTACTCATTTACCTTTGTCACTTTCAGAAGTGTTTTTTTTATTCAAGTCTAGAATTGTGTGAAACTTTCTATTCATTCTATTTGAGTGAATATCCTGTTTCTAGTTGGATGATTATTAATAGTTGATGCTGCTTTTAAAGCACTTATGAAATTGACTTATATTAATTATCCACTTGCTTTGTCTACTCCTCTCCCACTTTATTGTGAAGTCCCAGAGGCAGGGTCTGCATTCTATTCATTACTGCACAACCAATGCCTGCCACACAGAAAGTACCCAGTGAATGTTCACTGAATTAATACAAACACATATACTCTTTTTCCAAGTCTCTTTTCACCTATTGTAATAGTACTGAGAATTATTCCTCCTCTTTCCCACACACTGAATCCAAACTCATTGACTCTTGCTTTTTCAGTTAGACTCTCTTCTCTTACCAGGGACAGTAGATTGTAGGAAAAATATATGTTGTCCTTTTGCAATGACTTTATCACTAGTACATTCTAATTTGAAAAAAAAAAGGCTGCTGAAAATGAGGTCAGTGTTGGGAATCTCACATGCAAAAATTGTGGCATCTTCTTTCAGTCAGATACAAGTGGATTCTAAGCAAGCTTGAGGGCATAGTGCAGGGGAGTATCTGAAAGTCAAGAGAGAGTTAAGGCAGTCCCTGATTTGACACTGGGGAGCAGAGTTATATTTTTAAAGCCTTCTTGAGTAAGACTTTTGTATCTTCTTCATTGTTTAAGATTAGGAGATAACGTGAGAAAATGGAAAAGGCACTGGAATACTCTGAAAAAGAGTCCTAGTGACAACTGTTTTCTGCCCACATGCTATAACCTGGGCAAGTCATAAAGCCTATGAGCTTTTGTTTCTGTATCTCTAATATGGGAAAGTGTAGTTATCTTTCTTTCATCCCAGAATCATTTCTAGAATCAGATGAGATACAAGCTGTAAAATGAACTCTAGACTGTTAATGACTTTACCAGGGTGAGGGGTCATTATTATTATTCTATAGAAGTAATGAAATTTTTTTTTAGTAATGGAATTCTTACCCAGCTCCCAGATTCACAGCAGTATTGATGTAGATTTCTCAATTTGTTATATCGTATTAAGAGAGAAGGTTACTATAATTTAACCTTTCTTTTTTGGAAAATAGATTTTTCATCTAACTCAACAATAGTCAATATTTGTCCTGTAGCATGTGGTGATAACTCCTGTTGTAGAATTTCTCTTCTCTGTGGAGAAAACAAGGGATAGAAAAGAAGAGACACAAGGGAAATGCAGAAAGCAGCATCTTTCTCATAGCATGACTTCATTTAGTTTTTAGTTCTTGGACAAGTCTGTGTTGGAAAGTCACCAGTATGTTGAATTACCCATTATTTAGAGCTTCTGTCAAAAAGATCTCTCTATACAGTTTATTAACAAATTTTTATTTAACGGTGCCAGTGCACTAGATAGTCAAGTTGTGAGCATGAATAAATAGTGTTTTTGCTATAGTGGACAAATGAACAAAACTTAATGACAGATTTTGGGAAAATATGATTGAAAACAAAATTTTCAACCCAGGAAACCTCTCCATAAGGGTGGTAGAGGCAAATAAATGAGTATTAAACCAGAATGTGATGTGTATCACTGGCAATCCATTAAGAGATTGCCAGGACAGAAAGAAATCTCACCCTTTTATATAGCCAAGCCCACTGCACGTTCACAATGTAAACAGTGCTTACTGTAATCCTCAAGTAAGAGGAATTGGTAGCATCATTTGTCACATATAATTCACTTTACATTGTAACTGAAGTGACCAGTGTTACCATATTGTTGACAAACTTCTCATACTTCTATGGCAGGAATGAAGAAAACCAACTTCTAGTACTGAGGCAGGAGATTAGATCATAGCAGACTGGCTAGAATGTGGGCATAATCCCGGGAAAACAGGCAAGCAGAAAAGTTCTCAAAACCATGCATGTGGAAATAATCAGAGTGCTACCTTCAGTTCTTCTCTTGAGAATATGAGCAAGTTTTCAATAGAATGGCCTAGATGCTTCATCAGCCTGAGTAGTGGAGGGTACAAAAAGATGTTTGAGCTCTCTGGTAGTGTGTTCTCTCTTTCACAATAGTTCAATCTCATATTGTAGAGTGTACTTTTCCCCCAACTTTTACTTGGCCCAAATTTGCTCTGCAGAACATGTTTCTTTTTCTACTTTTAATAAATGTAAAAACCTCACTATCTTTTAGCCCAGTTCTTTGTTCAAGACAAGAAGAACCTAGAAACCACCTCTGAAAGGAGACTCCAGGATGTGCTAACAATACCTTCAGGACAAGAGCTAGCTTTGCAACTCACAGTAATGTACACACTAACTGAGAGGGTGATATTTCAAGGAGATGCTTCCTTACATTCTTGAGATAGACTTTACCAGGCCATTGAGACAAGACTCTAGTATTTAAAAAGAGTTATATACATTTCAAAAGAGAGGAAAAGGTACAGGAAAGTACTTATAAGTTTTCTAAGTAAATAGTCTAAGAAAAAAGCATGAGGGTAATCTCTTCTTTATTTTAAAAAGGTAGAATTAAACCTTTTTTGAAAATATTTATTGTCCTTAAAAAGATAACAGATTTATGTTAGGATTTTTTTTTTAATAGGTACCAGGGATCGAACTCATGACAGCGTGCTTGCAAGGCAGGCATTTATGTTAGGATTTTTTTAGCTGCAGGGGAGAGAGAGAGAGATAGAGAGAGAGAGAGAGAGAGAGAGAGAGAGAGAGGGAGAGAGAGGCAGATAGGCATTTATTTATTACGGGCATGGGACGGCTACAGAAGAGAACAAGATCCCTCAAAAAAAGAGGAGCTGGGGGGAGGTTTTTATGGAGTTGGACTGGGTTGTGGAGTCTTGGGATTGGAGAGCACTTGGTGCACATGCCAAAAAGGAGCAGGAAGTTTATTTCTGGAAGTAGAAAAAGAACACAGAAGTTACTTTTGGAGAGATAAGTTGTTTTTCAGGGCCTGGTGCTTTGGGCGGATGTCATGTTAAGAGATAACTTAAGCCCCAGGCTGCCAAAATCTATCAATTTAAGAATCCTAAAAGTGCAAAAATTTGCAATTCAGGAAGGCCACACAGAAGTTTGTCTTTACTGATTTGTAAGTGCTCACTCAAACTGGGTATGTTAAATGTTATGACATGCCATATATATATATATATATGTATATATATATATATATATATATATATATATATATATATTTTTCATTGTATTTCTTTTGTCTTCAGATTTAATGGTATATTTTATTACATCAAGATACTAAGACTTACTAACCCCACTAGTGGGAAGCCAGAGTGAAATTTCATTTGACAGAAATGGTAGAATCTAAAAAATTCATTGTGTAAGTAAATTGGGCTAGAAATTAGATGTTACTTAACTTGAAACTTAAGGATTACTGAAACAGCTGGAAGGTGATTGTAATCACATTTTAACCTGATACTATTTCAATATTTTAACCTCAGTGATTTGCAAGTCTATAGTAGGTTCTCAGCCAATGTGACTTAATGGGTAGCTGAATTGGCGAAGGGTAGGACACACTGGCCACACACAGAGAGATGAGTGTCATAGAGGGTCACTGGATTCCTTTGCAATATTCCCCAGATATTTATTTTCAGAAAGATTAATGTTTCAGCATTTTTTATTCTTCTTTGCCAGCCCTCCTGGGAAAATCTGTAAAGCATTTTTAACATAGCCTAAGATTTAATGAACATAAAGCAATATTAATGAAGCTGGCTAGGCTTCCCTTTCTACACTCTGCCAAATTATAAAATTTCTATTAGACACAACCCATAAGGTCAGAGTATAAGGGGAACTTTTCTATTTTACCCCCTTAACCAAGGGCATACTTCCTTGGTCACTGGACTTTGTTACCAGCCTCTTATGTCCATGGGCTCATGTTATTCACCCACCACTGAACAAATCAAAGGAGGTCATTTATTTTGCTGAAAAGGAAAAAAGACATATTCAAAGACGCCTCTGAGGAGATGGAGAGGCATTGTCACCCGCGTGCAGGTGTGTTTGAGCATTTATAGTGCAGGTCAGTGGGGGAGGGAATAGACTCATCTAGGCTTTTTTCATCCTTCCCATACCTGGATCCCTGTCTTGTTTCCCTGTGGGAATAAAACTGGGGTTTGGCTCCCTGGTGCCAGTGTCTGTATATCTTGTCCCCTCATCTGGGCTGAGGAGAGGTGAGGGTGGCAAATTATGCCCTTGGCCTGATGAAGTTTGGCAAAGCCACCTGTGTCTAGAGAAAAAAAAAATCTAACTTATGAAGTTCCATTTTGCTGTTCCAGTTACAGCTTAACTCCAAATTTTGGGTTCATAGGTTTTGCTTATGTAGGTGTCTGCCAGTGCAGATGTAGGTCGTAGTGGTGGAAAGTTGGTTTCCTCTTGCTGTAATCTGCGGCATCATCCTGTCACTCACCTCGGATGTGAGGTGGCCAGTATCCATTCTGACTCTCTCTGTACCTAGGGTCCCCCAGAGGGTCTCTGAGGTTTTCCCTTTTCATCAGTTGTCTGCTCCTCCCACTTCTCTACCCGATTTATCTCTGTTGCAGCCACGTATGTGAAACTGCTTTGCACCATGTATAGAATGAAACACATGCCCAGTGGCACGCACAATTAGAACATGGCTCTGAGAACTAGCAGTAAAGCCCTTCCTCAAGAAATCCTCAATTCTGTGCTCATAGTTGTCTTCTTTCAACCAGAAAGGTGTTTGTAATCAATTTAATCTTATTAGTGATCATGGAAAAAGTATTTTTTATTTTAAATTTTTATTAGTACATGTTTATATTACATAATGATTATATTCCTCATGAGGAGTTGGCACACACACAGAACACACCTTAATTCTTTTTACTTCCCCTTCTCTTCCTCCCTTCCCTCCTTGAAGGTAGAAACTGTATCACCAGATAGAAGGAAGACTTACCAAAAGGACAAAGAGGGGCATCATTTAATATAAGACTTAGTCGATGGCCAAGTTTTAAACATTTAGTGAGTTGCTTAACTGGCATTCTGCACTTAAGTGTGCAGATGATTGATTGCATTTTTAAATCACTTGACCGTATCACCCTAATGTTTTGGCATCATACCAAGAAGCCTCAGCATGCAGTGCTTTTTAAGTGAGCTCTTTACTGCCGTCTCCTGGTGAATGGATGTATCTATGGAAGTTAGGAGGCAATCTGGGTTTTACCACTAGGCAGGCAATTTTGATAAACTGGTAATCTTAAAATACATTTATGTGTTTGGGCCTCAGTTCCCCCTATTGTAAAGTGAGAGGAGTGTACCGTTCCGTAGCACTAACAGGGAACATGTCCAGGACAATGTGAATAACTACATAAAGCCATGCATTTTAGTCTATCTGCTGTTTCCACAGGGGCTAAAGTCTGCACTGACTCACAGGTGCAAGTGATTTGTAGGGAGTTCCTTATCATTCTTCTGAATTAATGCACTTCCTGTTCCTGGGCACAGGAGCATCTTTGTTTTTGGAATCCAAATAGGAGTTCTTCATGGAGATAATTAAAGGCCTCTGCCCTCAACCAATGAAGCATATTTTAATCAAAAGTTGAATGGGGAGATTCTTCTTCAGAAATTGATAAATCAGGTACAAACCAGGATGCAGATATGGAGGATCAAAGTGGAGATTACCTTTGTTAGCCCACTGAAGAGCAAATTGTTTTATTGACTTTTCTTCAGCATTGTTCTTGTTCTGCCTTGTAGAGGTTTTTCTTCTTTGCATTAAAAAAATAGAATTCAATGATCTATAAGAAAGAAAACAAAGACCTTTGACTAAAGCAGTCTCTGTTTTGCTAGAGGCAGAGCTAACTTTGATGCTGTACTATTTAATTACAGTGGAAACTTCTGTAGCCACTGTGTAAAAACCAGATACTGCCTTTTCTTTCTGAAAGCAGGTTAAAAAAAAAAGGACATCTTGGTCCTCCTGTAAATAGAAACTTGAGATACTTATATCAGGAAGGAGTATTTGGATGATGTCTGCTCCTGCTCAGACGTTAGCCTTCGGGAGATGTAGTGAATCCCTTTCTTGAGAATTTCTGAGCAACACACAGGGCCTCAACCAGCCTCATTTCACAACTTAATCAAACCAACTCATATGAGCAGCAATGTTTTGCCTTGTAGTTAAGTAAGATGAAAGGAGTCTCAAAGTCGAATGAAACTATTATTCAGCTGCTTTCATTCACTCTGAAGACATCCTTCTCTACAGGATATGCATGAATTTCTCCCATTTGCTGGAGTAAAGAACAGTACCCAAAAGTCATCAATGTTTTATAAACTGTGACTAATCTACTACAGAGTTTCTCTCTCTGTCTCTCCTTTTTTCTCTCTACTGATTAGAAAGTTTTCTATTTGATGATATTTAGGTGCCCACTTTTCTATAATATTATTACTTTTTTAATCACATGAAACCATGCATGCAGTGGAGTTGGGGATTGATAGGGCCATTATGGGAAGCCTGCTCTCCCAAGCCTTTAGATTGCTTTGAAATATTTTGCTTGGAAATAGCAACAAATAAATCTGAAACTCTGCCTTCTAGCAGCAGTAGCACAGTGCATTTCCAGGATCTTCCTGGCTTTGACCAATCTGTTGCTAACAAAAAATAGTGATGGGCTCATAAATGTTTAGCAAATCATGATAACGAATGTGACCAGAGTGGATAGAGCCAATGTGTATGTGTTTTTTTAATCATGCATCGTTTGATACAGAGATGACTCTTGGATGTTTTGGCAAATTAATTTGTATTGTACTTCAGAGAAGGGAGAGAGCATCTGGGTTGTAGTTCACGGAGCTGTATGAGCTATGTCTGCTAATAAAGTTGCTGCTGCTGCTACCTCATATGGAAGCATGGGTGGAACTGTAAGACACAGGGCATTCTACACTGCTTCCCCCAGGATTTAGGGGAAGACTGTGCCACTTACCTCCAGAGATTTAAAATGTCCTTGCTTTGCAGTGTCAGCAAATTCAAGCAATGACCTAACAACTAAAAATCACCTTCTATAGTCAGAATGGCACCCACAATGCCATCTTCTTTGAAATTCATTCAGTTATGTAATCTTGGACATTTATATAGGCTATTGTTCCTCCCTTTGTTAATCCCTCACCCGTGACATTTTGTGTGATCCCAGATAAAAGGTCTCATGTGGCCAGAGTATTTGTCAGGTGGTAGTTAAAAGACAAATGATCTGAAAGGAAAATGCATTTGGAGGCATTTCCAGCTCCAAGTATTCTAAGATGCTAGATGGAAAGAGAGGCAGATATAAATGAATTCAGATATAAAGTATTAAAATCTGTCCCAATCTTTGTCCTTCTAGTAATCTTCCCACTAATGGTTGCTATCATCCCAATCCTCTACAGCATGAGGATTATCTCTCAGAGGGAACATACCTGGTACAATCAGCAAACAGGAACTATTGGATTTTTCTTCTTATTCCAATTTTGCCTTTTTTTGTTCTGTTGCATTCAGTAACCCCCCTTTTAGAAAGAAAAAATTAAAAATATAGCTTTACTGTAGCAAACTACTTTCCCCCACTTTTTCAGTTCTACCTCTTAACTAGTGCCAGACTTCTGCAATGTTTTATCCTGGGAACCATCCTCATTCTTCTGTGTAGAAAGAAGACAAATATAGCAGAAGATAAAAAAAGAACATTGATATTTTGCTTGATTTTATTATGCCTGATGGTATGGGTGATTTGAAGATAACACGAGGCATTATGGTAGCCATTGTTGATCTCCTTGAAGTGCATGTTTATCCTTTTGTTTTGATTGACTCTATTCTGTTTCGTTTTATTTGGTGTTATTCTCTTCAAAATAAAAAAAAAAGAATATTGAGAATATGCATAGTTTAATAATCTTTATGGCTATCGTCTTGTTCCTGGCTATTTATGACTTTCTTCCAAACCGTGTAAGAAAACAAAATCATCAGAAGAGCCTGTCAGAAGAGTTGTACTGCACTAGGAGTAGATGTGAACTGTGGGTGGGTTCAGGCACTTCGGTGATGTGAAGTGAAATATGTCTACAGAGACATTTCAGCCATGAGCTGAGTTGGATATGACAAAGAGACTTCCGAAGAATAAAGCATTTTCATATCATTGAGTAATAAGATATTTTGATGTATGGATTGATGGATAGTTTTGTGACTATCTTCATATATAACAGCCTAACATTTAAAAGTATTAATGCTCTAAACCTGTCTAAACCTGTCTGTAGGTATTTTGTTGCTAAGAAGTTTCAAGGAGTCCATGAAGATGCTGACAGGTAACTGTCTCATAGACTGACCCCAATGGCTTTGGGATGGTGCCTATTATGATGGTGATAATATCTCATATTTATGGAGAACTTAATTTGTGCCATATGGGTCCAAGAACTTTATATGTATGAATTAATCTTTATAACAACCTCATTATGTAGGAATTTCTATTACTTTCATTTTTCATGTGAGGGAAAAGAGGCACAGAGAAATTAAGGAGCTGGCCTAAGATCATCATGCCAGTGAATGGTGAGTCAGGATTAAGACAAGAGCATCCTGTTCCTAAGCCTGTGTTCTTAATTACTACCATACATTGCCCCTGCTTGAATCATCTTCTATTACTAAAGTAGATAATATGGTATAGCTTGACACCTTCCTCCTGCATTGTCACCCCAACCTACCAAAATCAGGATGTCTATAAGACAGACCCCCCGAGTGCACTGACACTGCTTATGCTGATGTAAACAGAGGTATTTAACTTAAGCCTTCAGCCTTGCTCAAGTTTCCAGCTATCACTTTACACCACCAAGAGAAAATATTTCTTTGAAGAACACAGAAAAGATTACAATGCTTGGTGCTTACAAAAGCCAGAGGCATAGGACCTGGCTAACTCCCTATCTGCCTGTCTTCTGGTTGGCCTCCTGATAATTACTCACATTTATAAATTTACACTATCCATCGGGGCCACCAACCCACATCTGATAACATGGTGCAGTGATGAGAGCTTGACGTCAAGTTGCTTGTATTGACGGAGCACCACTGCGCCTGCCTAGCTCTGCTGCCTTAATAAATAGCTGAGCAGGCCTTACCCCTGGGCAGCCTTCGGCAGGCTCTCGGCCAGTTTGTGACCTCTGCTGCACTTTATCTCTATTAGCTACACAGATTGGAAAGTTGCCACTGGCTTTTGATATCAGATAATGTGCCATCCAACTGCACATTAATAAATAAAGACAGACAGTAGAATTACAGCTTTTTGTCTATCTGTGGTAAACAGACTATGGGCTTTGAGGAATTCAAATCTTGCATAAATCAAAGAAATTTCTACAGAATTGGGGCTAGTAATTCAAAACTGTGCACATGCTAGTTTGTGTCCAGTGCTGTGCGAGATAGGCATAATTGAAAACATAAAAGCAGCAGAGAATATATTATTATCAGTTTCATACCCATCTGCAGTTTTGTGGGAGAAATATGACAACAGAGTGGAAATAACTAAGGAACAGTACATGGAGACATCTAAGTAAACGTTGAGATGTGCAGTTTGGGTAATGAGTGTTAGAGGGGCTTTGTATCGCAGCACAAAGCCTGCTCCTAACATACAGATATGTGTGGCTGCTTCAGCAACTTCTTTATCCCATAGACCTGTGAAATACAAAATATTAGATCACGTTCACTGTCTTCAAACATGATCTTCCAAAACTGAGTAAAAAAAAATGACTGCTAGCGTTTTGCCACATCGATTATGAAATTATGGACGTGCCAGAGAAGTGTCTTTGCTGCTACCTGTGAGACTTTGGTCACTGCTCTTCTTGGTCCTGAAATGTACAACAATATAACATGGCCCAGTTGTCTAAAACATTCATTCATTCATTCATTCATTCATTCATCAATAAGTACAAGTTGCTACTATATCACAGGTTCAGTGCTAACCTTGTGAGATACTTCACATTCTACATAGACAAAGCATAGATTTCGGCGAGTATATGTAGTTATAACTCTGGTTCTTCACATACAGTGAGATAGAGTGAAAGTCACTTTGCTTTGACTTCATGCTTATGAGTGATAAATTGGCTGTATCTGTTGTATATAAACTGTACTCTATTGAATTCTGTGATTTCTTTCTCAGGGTTGCCTGGAGTATATTCTAGAACACCTGCTCTCAATCTAAGACATTTTACCTTACCCCACCCCAAAAGACATTTGGTAGTGTGTGGAAATGTTGAAGAAGAACATTGGTTGCTACTGTGATCCAGTGGATGGAAAACAAGGATACTGCTAAAGATTCTACAGTGAGCAAGCCAGTTCTTCACAATGAAGTCCCATGTAGTCCAAACTGCCTCAAATGCCCAAGATAAGTAATGCTGCCATGAGACTGAGCTGGTAGTACTCTGGACTTTCTAGTCTACAACACCAAATTAGAGCCACTTTTACTTTCTTGTTGTGCAGTCATACATTTGGCAGGCAATAAACTTGAATATGCAAATTTTATTTCCTACAATTGAGCTTAAATTATCTAATTCCTTTAGTATGTCTCTCAGTCAATTCAGAATTCATATGCAGATATTGCAAGCTTCAGATCCTTTTTTTTTTTTTTTCAATTCTTCTAAGTAGGCCTGAACCTGCTCCTGTGTCTCTTAAAACTATCGGAATTGAGGAGACTTAAAAGACTTAAGCACGAGCCCGTCTCCCGGACCCCTCAGTCCTGTACTGCTATGCTCCCCCCTTTACTGCCTTCATTCTCCAAATTTAATCCTTGCCACTTTTGTCCCACCTGCTATAACTACCAGCACTCACTTCTGCAGTAGCACATTCATGTCACATCTGGTGCAGCATTTTTGAATTCCCCCTTCTTCACTCGTTTTTCTACTTTGGGGTTCCTAGAAATACCAAATGTGCTGTGAAGCCTCCGTCTAGGGTCCTCTCGGATGCTTTCTCCCTGCACCTCACTCTGCAACATTTCTGTGTTCAGTTGTAGTCTCGTGCGTGAGAAGGACATTTGAACAGCTCTTGCCCCACTCTGATAAGGGTGTAAGAAGTGGGGTGCGTTTCTCTCCTGCTTTTGGTTCCGCCTATCCTTCTTCAGCCTCCCTCGCAGAGACACTTTTGCAGCAGCTCATACTATTATCCTCTTCTCCATGCTTTCCTCCTCCCAGCTGGTTGAAATTCATTTCTTTTTAAGAATGAAAAGTGGCTTCTACACAATCTGGCATTCTTTCTAATCTTATTGTATATAGCATAAAATTAATGTTCTTATTTTTATCAAAACTGCCACTTCAATAAATACTTTATTCTTTGAAAACTGTGGCTCTTGAAATAGAAAAACTTTATCCTTTCAGTTAATAACATTGACTTGCATTTCAAAACTCTAAATATAAAAATTGACTTTATAATCTGGCAGTGTTTGGCCTCCCTTAATGATAGGAATGCTATTGAGTCCATGGGAAGTAAGTTTCAGGATTAATCGTTATAGTTTTAATCATGCTTCAAAAATATAAGCTGCTTTTTAAAAGGAAAAGAGGGAAGCAAGGAAGGTAAATAGGAAGGAATTGCAAGGTGGTCTCCATTCATCATGCAGGAATCTAAATATGTGGAAATCTGGGTCTTTAGTTGACAGTGTTCCTTCCTTAGTATATAATTTTCCTCCGTAAGTTACCATGGGAACAGGGGCTTCTGGAATTTCCACAAAGAAGAAGGAGACCCATGTGCAATTTTTCCCTTTAAACTCATTGTTAAGAGAAAACTGAGATTGGATAATTGAAAACACTTCACAAGAACATTTGGCTAGACACTACTCATGTATTATTCTTATCCAGAATGCTTGCTTTGAACTAAAAGAAATTTTCAAACAGGTAGAAAAATATTCCAGGAGAAATATAATGAATATAGTTATCAGGGTTAGAGACTGAAACATCAATCCTTCATCTATCTGTCTGTCTGTCTGTCTGTCTATCTATCCAGCTAACTAGTTGTTAGTGTAGGTGATATTTCCTGCATATTATTTAGGAAAGTAATATTTTATTTTCTAAAGACAGAGAAAAGGTTTATCTGGAAGCTATCATCTGTCATTCATTTATTCAGTAGTATTTAGTGAACATGCATTCCATGATATAATCTGTTACCTAAAGGACTAGCTCCTTGTCCTACCTGGCTTATTAACTAATGATATAACTCATAAAAAGATAATTTTTAAATATAGCTTAACACTCTTTAAAGCTAAAGGCTATTTCTATGGCTCTATTTTAGTTGTTTAAGTATCCTTTTTCCCAGTTTTTTAGAATTTAATGGACACATGAATGTAATGCCTACATTTAATGGTTTAAACTTTCTATAATTAAATACTCAATCATTTCTATTTCACCTTTGTTATCTTATTTAGCAATCATTACCTATTAAACTGCACAACAAAAAGCAATTACTGATCTAATGAAAGCAAACCATTGGTAACCCAAGAACTAAGCTCTATGTGGACTCCAAATAAGCTTTCTGTGTTTTGGATAAAGTCTAATCACATATATATTTTTACTCAAAATGATATCAACCAATCAGATACTTCTGCTGAAAAGAATATAAAATGAGTATTATTCCTTTATTTCCGTTTAATTCCCCAAGCTTGAGTAGTATTAAACCGATTGAGGGTCTTGATGAAAGCTAACACATTTGTCTGGTAGGTCAGGTTTTAAATTAAAGACAGAACACTGAAATTTTAGGCAGGACAACATTCTGAAAAAAATGCAGCTATTTTGTATTCTGTTACTGGAATCATTAATTATAAAATTCTATTCTTTTAAAGAGATGTGGATAATTAGGTTTTCAACTCAAAGCTTTGTTATTTGGTGGGAGCTAACATTTTAAATTAAGGGGGCTCTTGGAAGGATATGTTTCTATGTGGGCTTCAAGAAAAAAAAATGATCTACCTACTATACTACACTTCACGACACACTACCAAATTGTATTATTGTGAATTCTCTGTGTCAGAGCTTATATTTCTACTTTATCTTGAAAAATGGAAAATATTGTTATCAATATTAAATAATAATTTTCCAGGTTCACATGTTCACACTTTTCTTTGGATCAGTGTAACTGATAACTGTGCTATCAGATAACTGTGTGGCCCATTTTCCCTGAATTTATGGTTTGATGTAAGACCTCAGTTGCATTCTGAAGTCCAGATGGAATATATGCTTGTGTATAAAAGTGTTCATGTGCATTCATGTATGTGAGAGGCAAAAATAGTATAGAATGATTGCAATGTGGCATGGATCTTATTTTCATCCTATCTCAATTTGAAAGATGGTAATTCTGACCAGTTGGCTCTGATTCAATCTGCCTTCATACTGGGTAATTATGGAAATCTTGTGTACGGTATTCATTTACTCTATCTTTCCTTACCAAGGTGAGGATTTGATGAAGACAGTGATGGGCTTCAAAGCAGTCTTCGTTGCTACTAGTCAATGTATTCTAAAAACTTAAGCTAGTCGGTTTCCTGGGAGTGTAATAAACAATCCATGCTTTTTACCCTTTAAAAACTCACATGGCTTAAATAAGATGAATAAATAAAATAACTGTTGTGAGCCACTCTCATCTGAAATTTTATTTGTAGCAGGTAGTGTTATGGTGTTTTGTTATTATGGATTCAGTATTGGCTAAGGTTGCATCTAGGTCCCTATTGCCTTGCTATTATGTAGGTGTGAAGTAGAATACTTGGCTAGATCACTTAGATGCAATGCTTTTGCATTACATTTTCTGTTATCCTGTGATGTCTCAGTGTTCAAAGTGAACACAACTAATAATCATCTTCTGAACTAATAAGATCTAATCTATAGAAGGCCCTGACTGCCATTTTTTCCCCTAAATGTTCATTTATTCAGGGAAAGCACAAAATAGAGTTCATGGCACCTCTGAAACTTATTAGGATCTGTTTAATGATGAGAAACAATTGGGGCTGCATATTTTCAGTTGTGGAAAAGGAAATTAATAAAAGGTGGAGATAATCATGTTTTCTATGGGAGCCATGTCAGCTTGCAATTCAGGTATGATTGCCTCCCACGGAGGTTTACACAGCAAGATAAACCCAGGTGCTGATTGTCTTATGCTTTTTTTGCAGAGGTTTGTCACAATGCAATGTGATGAAGATATATAAAAGCACCATCCACCCCCACAGTTCAAAATATTCTAATACCTTGTATTTATGTCGCACCTGGCTCCAGGGACCTCACAGTGCTGACACAAAACATTACTCCCTGATCACATTTCACAAGTCCCTGCAGCGATGGGGTGGCTGCTGTGCAAATCCAGCAAATCCAACCCTAAGTGAATTCTTGAAGCGAGGAAACAGAGTGGTACTTAGAAATCCAGCTCGAAATTTGAACTTTCCGTGCAAAGCAGCATTTTGAATTAAAGGCAAGGAGGCTTGGGCTGATCATCAGAAAGGGCTTTGTCTCTAGAGCAGCATTAAATGTAAAATTAGGTTCAAGGATAGAGTGGTCATGATTGTTAATGAAAAACGGCTGTGCATTATAGATTATTATTAAGAAACAAATGAAGAAACCAGTTATCACAGGAAGACTGTCTGCCTGTTGGTTCTTTCTAACTGTTATTCATTTCCTGTGTGTCAGTGCCTCATCAATAAATGGTAAAAAAAAAGCCATGCTTATTTAAATCTATACTACATTATAACCCTATTTGTGGGAAGAAATTGTAACAGAGGCAGGAAAAATTTGTGGTCCATGGAGCATCATACACATCCAAGCTATGTAGAAACTGGCAAACATCTCAGTTCAGCAATTTAACACATTTATTGGGGGCAATAGAATCCACTTCTATATCAAAGGGACATGTATTAAATCTTTCTTACAGTATTTCCTGGTTGTGAGTATCAGTGTTTTCACTGCTGAGCTGTGGAGCATATAGAATCTTCACAGTTCAGAAAAATGTGTGGCCTTAATTTCCTCTTAAAAATAATGTCCTCGGGGTAAAAACTTGTTTATAAAATCTAATGATATTGAGGATGTCTCACTTCTTCCCACCTAGTTTTATATCTTTCTGGTAGGTGGGCTGTGAAAAAAGTTTTTTTTTTCTTGCCTTTTGTTATTAGATTGGCATAGTATTTGCAAGTAGGAAAAATGATAATAATCTTGTTTTTATATGTGAAATATCCAGCAAACCCTCAAGAACTGTAAACAAGGACTACATATGGATTAATATAGCAACATGTTATCATTACTATCAGGATGAAAAGAAGAAAAAATGCTTCTTAACTGTAGGTCAACATACTTTGGCTCTTTTTCTTCCATACTCAGGATGAATGAAAGTATATCAGACCCAGACCTCCTTAGACCTAGACAATTGAGAATCCTCCTTCAGTATTAGCTCTTATGTGAGTCCTCTCAAGTCCTTCTATAGGTGCTTTACTTCTCATGTGGATGGAAATTCCTTGGAAAATAAAGGAGTTTGTGTACTTGGAATATGCTCTTTCCATAGAAACCATACTGTACATACCTACAACCTGAAAATTTCCTATTAATTGGCCACAAATCCACTCCTAGTGCTTGTCTAGTCTTCTTTATGTCTGAGGACAAGGGACAGTTGTCTCAGGATATGTGGATGGAGCTTGGCTTTCTGAGTTGCATATATCAGGAATGATTGTGAAATCCCTTACCATGTGGTAATAGGGTGAGGGGTGTGACTTGGAGTTGATATACTATGGGCTGTGGTTCTCCATCTGTATGATTTTTCTGCACCTAAAAATATTAGATGTGGGTCTGTGTAGTTTTATGTCAGACATTCTCAGTTACCTCTTCTGCTTCAGCCAATACTTCCCCTTAGTTGAGTTGGTGACTGTAAAAACACATTTTTCTTTTTCCTTGAATAACTACAGAGAGCTGGCCTTCTTCCTTCTTGTTAAAACCCAAAGGCCAACATCCAACTTAGATCTTACTTGTTCAGTCTTCTCAAAATTTTTAAGGGCAAAAGTGCCAAAGGCAGTGCACATATGTTCAGTCAAGAAAAAATGATGGTCCACCAAATGAATAAAGCAATTAAAAAGATGCCAGTGTGGATGGTTTAAATGTTGAAGGTAAAACTATGTTGAGGGACTCTTTTGCTTTTATTGATTTATTTTTATAACTGATGGTCCCCTGACCTATTTTACTCTTAGATTCTTTGTCTAATTTTCCATCAGTTATTTCTTTTATTCTAATATGGCAAGTGTGAGCCTGGGAAGGCTCAGTATCAGCAGGACTTTGAGATGATTAGATAGATTAGTTGCTGCAGCTTAAGAGCGCTGGTATACTTTCAGTGAAGCTAGCAAGGTCAGTTTATCTTCTTTTATATACTTCTGGGTGAAGCTTGTACCTAAAGAAGAGAATGAAAAAGCAGTAAAAGAATAAGAAATGAAAGACACTGGGGACCTGAGATGGGAATAGAAGTCAATAAAGTGATGAAATGTGTAGGTAGGAGATGCTCATATAATTGATCATCAGTAAGAGTTTAATTAAGAAGAGGCTTTGTGTAATAAATATCCACGTACAAACTGTATCACAGGCATTTAAAATCATTTCTTAGGGCAACTTTTTTTTAAAAGGTCAATCAATACTTTAAGGCTCTTAATACCTATGTCACATTGTAATCCATACTCCATACAGAAGTGTCTCAGTGTTCGTGTTTCACAAGATCGTTGTAAATATTAGCAATTACTTTTTAAGTATTGTTAAAACTGTGTAATAGTTGAAGTATTATTTTACTATTATAATGCTCATTTCTCTTATAATTCATGAAATCAAACAGTTTTCAATATGTCTGTTGCCAGTATTTCCTCTTTTAAATGTGTTTATTTAGGTTTTTTGTCCATATAGGTAATTTATTTAGGTAAGCCTTCCTATTAAATACCACGTGGTACAACTAGTGTATATAAAAATCATCTTTTTAACTCAGTGAACTTTTGCATGTATATCTGTGTTACTTTCTTTCATCATTGAGGCAAAATATCTGATGCCTAACATGAAGGAGGGAAAGGTTTATTTTTTACAGTTCTTGGAGGCTTCAGTCCATACTCAGCTGGCTCCAAGGCAGAGTGGCATAGTGGGGTTGCTATTCATGGCCCCCCACAAAATAGCAAGTTTGAATTGTACAAATGAGGAAAGACAAGCCTTCTTCCTACCCTTACACTGTATGCCAGCTCTACCCCTGGCCAGGTATAATCCTCACACCACCAATCGCAGTGCTAGACAATAAACCAATCAGGAATGCTAGATACAGCTGCATCCATGATTGCATGAGACTTGTGGGGAGCATCCCAACACAAACCATAACAATACCTATATTCTTTTCCTTTCTTTACTTTTATTTTAAATTTCATTGAAATTAGAAGTCAAAAAATTGAGATTGGCATAAAGCTGATATTGTCTCATTAAAAGACTATTTTTAAGATTTGATCATGTTATATTCATTAGCAGATATAGCAGGTCAACCATTGAGTCATATTGTAGATAATTCTAAATTGTTTTCTTTTTTTTCACTAGTTAATAAATTACATATTGTCCTCTTAGAAATAGTTGTTCAAGTTACAAAATTAAAGCATACAAAGTAGATTGTCAAACAGTGAGAGTGTAAACAGCTATGCATGCATGAATCTCTACATGTATTTCTATCCTTTCTTGTATTAGAGGGAAAAACAAAACTTAGCAAGACAAAACAAAACAAATTCCTATAAAAACCCGAAACCAAAAAGTCATATAAAACCACAGTACAAGGTGATCTACAATGATTACTGTGTTGTTTCTCATTAACTTCAATAGAATGTCTATATTATCAGGCATAATTGAATGTAGCAGTATAATTGAGTGAAGCAGTACATAACAATATTAGTAAAAACAAAACATTGTAGACAGTATAAAACTTCAAATGCAGATAATAATCAAACCATAGTGGATATTCTAATGGATCTTGTCATCTTAAGTGCAGTTGCCTATACTCTCAAACTTGATACTATCAATGATAACAGCTTTGAATAAAATCTATCAATACAAAAAAGCGATCCAACAAACCAGATTTGATTACAATCAGTCGTGGTAAAACAGTGTAGATTTTACAGAGCTTTAGATTAAGTTAATAGGAAATTAAGCATGATTACCATACTATATACTGTTGTTTTTGGGATTACTGTCTGTGCCCTCAAATCTAGTACAGGTAGAATGACTGGAACAGAATAGAATACATCTAAGCAGAGTAGTGTGAGTAATGTGGGTTTTAAATTCTGGTGCACTATTAACAATATAGTGTATCAAGGTCATCTATGTTAGAGATTCTAGTTATCCTTCTCTGCCTCATTTCTTCTATGCTAATTTTCTGCCTTTGTTTGTCTACTATTCTCCTTCATTCTACTGCCTGCCCCACTCACTGAGGCTTTTCTGCCACTGTTCCTAAAATCCTGGTATTATTTTTCTCTCTCTCTAGAATGTCCTTCAGTATTCTCTGTAGGGTGAGATTGGTGGTCACAAACTCGCCCAGTTCCTCTTTGTCATGGAAGCATCTTGTTTTGCCATTAATTTCTAGTGACAGTTTTGTAGGGTACATCTGGGCTGGAGATTATTTTCTTTTAGGGCTTGAAAGACTTCACTCCAAGCTCTTCTTGATCTGATGGTCTGTGTCGAGAAGTCAGCTGTGATTCTGATGGGCTTACCTTTATAGGCAATCTGTTTCTTTTCTCTGATGGCTTTTAATATTCTGTTTTTATATTGAATTTCTGGTATCTTGATTATTATATGTCTGGGTGTAGATCTGTTTTGGTTGTAGGTGGCTGGAGTTCTGTATGCCTCACATAACCGAATGTCATTTTCTTTTTCCATGCTTGGGAAGTTTTCCTTAATTATTTCTGTGAATAGCCTTTGTAATTTGCCTGTATGTATTCCTTCTTCTTCATTCATGCTTCTTATTCTTAAATTGTAGTTTCTCTTGTCATCTTCTAGCCTTTGTATTATTACTGCCTGTTTCCTTGTTGTTTTTAACAGATCTTTCCTTTCATGATCACACATTGCAAACTTGTCTTCAAGTTTTGATAGTCTATCCTTAGTTTCTTTTAAGGCATTTTGCCAGCTTTCAATGGCATTTTTAATTTCCTGATAGTCTCTTTGAATCTGCTTCATGTATTCTATAGTTTCTTTATATTCTTTATCGAATGTTTCTTTTTTTTGTGTTTCTTCCTTCTTCCATCTGTATCATCTTGAGAGATGTTTCCTGAGAGCATTTCTTTTATTACTCTACTCATATCTTGCTTTACCTGATTTAATATTTCAGTTTTGAGCTTGTCTACAAGGTCCCAAAGATATCTCTTAATGTCCATTGAAGCCATGTCTGATGTTGCATGTTTGCTGCCCTCAGTTTCCCTTGTTTTTCCTTCTCCTGGATCAGTGCTCTCAGGGTTCTGGGCTTGGGGCCTCCTCTTGCCTCTCTCTCCTGTCATGGCCCTGGCTTCCTCCACATGGGTTACAGTGCAAGTCCTATCCCCCTTCCCTGTTGGCCACCTTTCCTCCAAAGCACACTGGTGATGGATCTCCACCCTCTCCTGACTGCTCTTGTCACTGAGGTATAAGCAGCAGCTGTGTTTGCCTGCCCCTCCCCACTGGGCCAGCCAAACTTCAGGTGCCTTCACCCAGTTAGTGCTTGCTAGGTGCAGGGAATCAATTTAGGATGGCTCATTGGGTCCTGGCCAGGGGCATGGCCCAGTCCAAGCAAATCCCAAGAATCTGCTCTTGGGAGGGAAAAACCAACTGAAGTCACTATTGCTTCCAGTTCAGGCTCCTCCTGTTTGATTGCAACATGTCACCCATTTGGTCGCTCCCTTCCTGTGGGGGGGGGTCTCATTCCCAGCACTGACCATAGATTAATGAAGGTCCCTTCACTGGCTCCGCTCTCCATTGGGCTCACCAATCCCTGACTTCAGCGCTGCTGTTCTTCCTGTGAGTGACGGTGGGAACGAGTTTGGGTGGCTCTGCAGGCTGGTGTGGATTCAAGCCTTTGCAAACTTGGTGGATTGTCATGAATGGAAACGCTGTGTTCCATAATTTTTAGCTGTTTTAGTTTAGTCCCAAGGTATTTGATGAGCTTTTTTATGTTTTAATTTCTTCCTGTGTCAAGAGGATCCATCTCCCTCTATCTGGGTCTCTCCAGGGTGTTTTATTCTGGCAAATGAGTTATTTCTCCCAGGAGGCTTTGTATTTTGTTGCTCACTGATCGGCCATCTTGTCTTCTCCCTAAATTGTTTTCTTAATAAGCTAATAAATGCTTTTTATGTAAGCAATGATATAAGACATACACAAGATTTGTTTTCTAAACAAAGGAAGAAATAAACAAGAAGATTTTGCTTCTTTGGAAATATGAAATGAAGTCAGAAATAAAAAAGGTTATGGCCAGTGACTTTTCCCTGGTCCCCAGAGACATTGGAAATGAAATGGCCATTTCAGTCAGAGTTTCCATCTGCTACAGGAGTACAAACTGAAGTCCTTTTTTCTTTTTTGCTTAATTTTCTTAACTGGATTATTTCATGTTCTCACTGTAAAAGAATACTATAGATGTTCTGGGTAAGAGATGGGAATGTAAAATTTACTAGCCTCTTAAACTAAATCAAATTTAACTTAGTCTCTTCTTTTGGCAATTTGAGAGGTTGCTTTTTCTATTCACTGATTCATGTGTTCAATTAATATTTATTGATCCCTGTGCTTAAAGTGTTATACTTGATCCTGCCTGGTAAGCATGTGCAGCTAGTGAGAATGATGTGACATATTGTTTAGTTGGCAGCATTCAAGGTAGAAGTGAAACATTACAAAAGGGAAGTTCAATTAAAGTGCCATGGATGTGCAATATGGAAAACAGCATCCAAACAAGCCTACCATACCCACTCTTTGGAAGTCGCTCAGTGTTCCATTGCCTTGTGTAGACGGAGTGACTCCACTGCAAATAGAACTCCCTGAGAATGTGACTCAGGATGGCCTTTGTAGCACAGCACAGGATCCTTCCACAATTAAATTGGGCAATGCAGTTTTCACTGTTCAGCATATTTTTATTCTTTGAATAGAACTCTGATTTCTATTTGGGACATTATTTTCTTTCCATTGGAAATAGTCTAATGGTACTGAATTAGAGGTCCTGTCCTTTTTTTTAAATAACCTCTTTCCTTAACTTTATTATTTTTATAGTTATAATTCCCACTTACCATAGATTAGTGATTGCAAGATAATTTTATGTTATTTTAAAGAGAAAAAATTAGAAAAATCAAGAAGAAAACACAAAAAACAGCAAGACAAGTAAAATGACAACAACAATAACAAAAACAATGGCAATATAGGATTTTAAAACAAGATGATAGAAATGTAACAATGGTTTTTATACTGCATATTGTTTGGCACAAGATCCATGTCAGGTAAACCTCAAAATGAATTGGTTTGGACAAGGGAAACTCCCTGGGAGATAAGAAGAAGAAAAGAGTGACATTATATTTTTTGGTCCCTTCTTTGTGAAAGCAACTTTGGCATGGCTGTGTTTCCAAACCAAGCTTGAAATTTGATTGTGAAAACTAAAGAATTGTCATTTTAGTCAAACATACAACATGGCGAAGTCCTTCTGCTAAGGTGGGAGAAAATGGTGCAGAAGGTATGAGGCTCTGAGAAACTGAATGGTGCCAAGTAAGAATAAAGCCCAGCCATTTTTCCTTCTGAATTTCTCTAACCTCTCTAAGGAGGATGATGGAGGCAAGGCTGTTCTTGCCCCCTCTTTGTATGAAGGCTCTCCAGCTCTGCTTTATGCCTTTCAAGGGAAGTGCTTCAGACAGGCGTTTCAGTTGGCTCAGAAGTCAGCTTTGGCCTCCTTGGCATTCATCTCTGTCGTGTTTCCTTATGGTTCATGAAGAAAACTAAAGCCAAACATTTTCTAGGATGTGGGAGACCTAAACCCGGCCTCCATTTTGAGATAACAAGCCATCCTCACATTTCCGAGTTAAGCACTAGGGTTAAGCTTCTGTTTAGAGATAAGTTCCTATTTTTTGGCCTTCCCTGGCTGTCCCCCCAAATCACGCGAATGGGACCTCCCACCGTTGCTTGGTAACCTGATGACGTCAAGAGCTCTGGCTTCCAGCGCTTCAGAACCCTATATATTTGCTATGCTTCCCCTTAATAAACGAGACTTGAGCACTGCCTTGTCTCCATTTCTCGTGTCTCTTGTCCCTTTCTCATCCCCATTTCCCCTCTAGGGCCTTCGTTGACTTACCTGCGGGTCGGGACACTAGGACAACACTGAAAGGAATTACCTAGGTGCTGTAAAAGTAAATGACATCAAATGAGTTAGGAAATATTTCTTGTTCATCATCTTTATTCTGGAAAGAGTTTAAGAAAAACTCATATTGATCCTTCTTTAAATGTTTGATAGAATTCACTAGAGAAGAGGCCTGGTACTGGACTTTGCTTTCTGTGCAGGTTTTTGATTATTGATTCAATTTCCCTATTCATGTTTAATTTGCTCAGATGTTCTACTTCATGATTCTGCTTGGTAGACTGGATGGTTTAGGACTTTATTTCTTCTAAGTTACCCAATCTTTTGGTGAATAACAACTCATAATATTGTCAGAATTATTCTGATATCAAAATCAGACAAAGATATTACAAGGAAATGTCAATATCCTGGATAAATATAATTGTGAAGAGCTTCAAAAATACTATTAAACTAAATTCAACAGTACATTTAAAGGATCACATACCATGACTAAGCAGGATTTATTTCTGGGTTATAAGGCTGGTTTAACATAAATTATTGTGATACATCACATTGACAGAATAAGAACTAAAAATCACATAATCCTCTCTACTGATGGATGTCATCAGTACATGTCATGTTAAAAAGAACTTTCAATAAGCCAGGTACAATAAGAATTTATGTGAGCATAATAAAGGCCGTCATAATAAGGGGGAAACTGCAAAGTTGTCCTAGAAAAGCAGGAACAAGACAAGGATGTCCATTCATATCACCTGTGCACAACACACTCCCGGATGTCTTTATTATTATAATAAGTCAAGAAAAGAAAAAGCAAGTTTCTAAATAGGAAAAGAAGAAAGAGAGAAATGAAATGATTTTTTTCCAGGTGATATAATTTTATATGTAGAAAGCCCTAAAGACTCCAGAAAAAAATTTAATCCATTAGAAATAACAAACATGTTCAGTTAAAGTTGTAGAACTCAAAATTAACATATAAAAAACAGTCATGTTTCCATATGCTAATAATGAACTACCTGAAATGAACTACCTGAAAAAAAGAAATTTAGTGAAGCACGTTTACAATAGTGCTAAAAATAACAAAATACTTAGGAATAGGCTTAAGCAAGGAGCTGAATGACCTGCACATTGAAAACTATAACATATATGATAGAAATTAAAGAACATAACTGTAAAAAATTAAATCCATAATATCAAGGTGTCCCATATTATGGATTGCAAGACTTAAAATTGTTAAAATGTCCATGCTACCCAAAGAAATCTACAGATTCAATAAAATCCTTATCAAAATCCCAAGTACATTTCATGTAGCAATAGAAATAAAATCTAAAATTACACAAAATCACAAAAGAGCCTAGCAGTCAATGCAGACTTGAGAACGGACATAGCTAGTGGAATCGTACTTGCTGATTTCAAGCTGTATTATAAAATTACAGTAATTAAAATAGTATTTACCCACATTAAAAGCTGGCATATAGGTCAATTAAACAGAACAGGGAGCCCAGGAGTAAACCCACACATTTATGGTCAACTGATTTTTGATAAGGGTACCAAGAGTACACAGTGAAGAACATCCAGTCTCTTCCTTAACAAACAGTCTTGGGAAAACAGGATATCTACTTGCAAAAAAATAAAATTTGAGCCTAATTTATTGCTACATAGTAAATAACAAAGAGCCCTTGAAATGAATTAAATACTTAAACATAACATCTGAAACTGTAAATCTCCAGAAAAAGCACAGGAGAAACATCTAATGACATTTGTCTAAACGATAATTTCTTGGATATGGCATGAAAAGCATGAGCAACGAAAGTAAAATAGACAAGTGAGACTACATCAAGCTAAAGCCCTTCTGTACAGCTAAGAAAGAAATCAACAGTGTGAAATATAGATGATGGATTGGGAGAGAATATTTGCAAACCATGCACCTGTATTTCCAAAGGTTGATATCACAATATATAAGGAACGTCTACTAATAAAATAGTAAACAAATCAATTAACCAACTAGTACATGAAATGATGCTTGACATCATGCATATTCAAAGAGAGGAGAATGAAATATCACTCTGTACTACCTGTGGGGATAACTATTACTAGTTTTCAAAAATAAATATTGGTGAGGAAGTCTAGAAATTAGAACCTTGTCCTTTGGTGGTGGGAATGTTAAATAATATAGTCATCTTGAAAAGCATTGTTGATGCTCCTCAAAAATTAAAAGCAGAACTACCACATGGCCTGGAAATTGTATTTCCTGGATATGTATCTAGTGGATTTAAGTTCAAATCTCAAACAAATATCTGCAAAATTATTCAAGAGTAAAGATATGGAAACAAGCTGAATGTCTATGATGGTTGGATGTATGAAGAAAAATTGGCATATACACATGATGGAATATAATTCAGCCCTGAAAAGAATGTCCTGCCATGCAGAGCAGCATGAATAAGCCTGAATAATATTATGTGAAGTGAAATAAGTCATAGGATATTAAATGCTGTATGATTCCACTTGCATGAGACATGCAAAGTAGTTAAACATACAAATGGAGGTTAGAATGCTGGTGTCCAGCAATTGAAGGGAATCAGAAATGGGAAGTTGTTATTCATCAGGTATACAACTTGAGTTATATCAGATGAATAAATTCTAGGAGGCCTGATACATGGCATTTTGCCTATAGTTAGCAATATGTATTTTGCACTTAAAAATTTTAAGATAGTATACCCCACATTAACAGTACTTACCAAAATAATAAAGAAGAAAAAAAAATACTTTACAAAAAATAGGAAAAAGAGAGAAAGAGGACATTGTTGGGACAAGTAGTAAACTTTACATATGGACAATGAATGACATAACTGTACTATATCCAAATAGATATTTTGATTTTGGTAATTCCATGGTGGTGGTAATGTAAGAGAATGTCATCATACTTAGAAAATGATTATTGAGGTATTTTGGGGTAAAGATCCATAAGTTCTGTAATTTCCTCTCAAATTATAAGTAATTTAAAAATATAATTTGCATGTGAGTATGTGAATGAATGGAGAAAAATAAGATATTAAGTGGAAAGGTTACTACTGGATAGAAGGTGAATTAGAGTTCTTTAAACAACTCATACAATTGTAATGCATCTTTAAATTTATATTAAAAGAAAGGCATAGGAAGGAATAAATACATATATAGCTTTTTTTTGGCAGTACTAGGGTTTGAACTCAGGGCTTCACATATGCTAGATTATCAAGCACTCTGCCATGGATATATGCCATAGCTCTAAATATGATACTTTTAAAAAAAGAATAATTATGATATTATCTATTATCTATTTCAGGAACCTGAAATTATGAATTGGAGTGAGTTTTTTGAGAAAAGGAGATGAAATATAATCAAATAAGGCTGAATTCATTAGACTGAGGACGACTCATTTTTGATCCAGAGTTTAGTGCCTTGGTGTAATGACTCAGTAGAGATATGTGGCTTGATGGACTGGCTGATCTAAACATTCACCCAAAGGTGACTTGCAGTTAATATGTAAGATTAAAATGCACAAATTCCACTGCATTCTAAAGAGGCAGGAATCAGAAGCTCCTTGAAATGGAAATGTTGGACTAAAAACATTATGTAATGTGCTCAGCCACCCCCAGCCACACACTGAGGAAATAGGAAGGAATTCCTGTAACAAAGCACTTGTAAGGGGGATACCACCATCCTTGAAGACTTCTGAGGTGCCAGTTCTCTGCAGAGCAGATGTAATTCAGGAACATTTCAGTGAAATTGGACTTCTGATCTCAATGGGAATAATGTCATGTGGAGTTACAGAGAACAGGTGGTGATGCAATTACTATAATAAAATCATGTTTAAAATGGTAATTAGAGGATTTTGACCTGCAGGAATCTCTGGCAATGGCTCCTTAGAAATGAAATAGATGGACAGCCTATTAAGTGTTTCTTGAAATATGTAGGCAGGAAAACAATTAAGTTGGCTGGGAAGAAAACTAATTAGAATTGCCTTGTGAGAGATTTACAGGCTCCTATCCAGTTTCCAAACTCAAGCCAGTGTTCAGACCCTAAGTCCTTTCAGTTAAGGAGAGGCTCGTTCTTTTGAGGAAGCAAACTCCAAAACCACCTCTACTAGGCTGATTGTGAGCTGATAAGAAAGGAACTTTCAAGGCATGAGTACTTGTTTTGATCATGAGAAATCATTGTAGGATTGGTTGTTTCATGTTGTGTCCCTTGGCTGGGACCTTTCTATACAACTCTGTTCTGTTGGGTTTTGGTTACCACTCCCTTATTACATTTGGCACACCTTAAAGTGAATATTAAATTTGTGCATGTATCAACTGACCAGCACAGTTGTTTGATGTTATAATATAGTGACAAGAAAAATGAACCAAAAACGTCATGTGCATTTATCCATATGTTGATATCATAATAGTAGATGACCTATTAAATAATAAAAAAAATAAACTATGTGTGACACAAATTTAAGATGTAAAATGTTTTATGATATTCTATGATTAATACATATGATGTTATTTTTATACTACAGTACACATTAGGAATATTTTAGACTACTTTAATGTCTGAAGGAATCAAGTGTCAAAATATTAAAAGACTTGATAGCACTATAAATAAGTGTAGCATCTAGTACTTTTTTTTGAACGATATTCTCTTTTCTTTGATTTATATAGTATCAAAACTCAGGCATAGAAATTTACTCTCATTATCAATTTTTTTCCATAAAACATTTAGGTCAGTGCTTCCTATGTTCGCAGAAAGTAAAATTTATATAGTTAGTCATTAGAGAGTGAGTTTTCAAATTTTCAACAAATTTGGTGAATTTTATATTGTGATTTTATATTTATTTATTTATTTATTTATTTGGTTTTCAGATTATGTACTGCATTTTTCAAAGTCTAGACTTTGACTTTTGTTTCTACATACTTAAAGTTTAATAGTGTTTTGTGCTTTCAGTACAATAGGTTTATTTAATAAATGTCTATCACAAACTGGGTAAGAAGTTAAATAGAACTTCTCTGACTGTTCTATTTTCTCTGAATAGCTTTGAATAGTCATGTATCTTTTGAATTTATTTCTCTGGCCATGCTGAATGTGAAGTCAGGAGCCTATGCTTTCACAACTTGTCTTTTTTATCTTCAAAGTTTAGAGCACAGCAGCAGTCAGCATTGTTTTTATAACTGGAAGCGTACCTTCTTATTTAAGTTCCTTCATGCTCTCCAGGAGCCTTCTGTGATTTCACCATCAGCTCTGTAATTACAGACTCTGAATGTGAATCTTTGAAATTCAGAACTGGCTCTTCAGTGATCTTTCAGGACGTCCGCAGGTATGTGTGTGGTGCCATGAGATTTATTGGCAGAATCTTAATCTTCAGAGCCACTCCAAGAGTCTGGCTCGAGTTACACCAGTATACTTTGTCAAGGACACTAATGAGGCAAGACTGACAAACCCAAGAGAGCCCCTCTTGGACACAAGCTGTATAGACTTGCACATGTCAAGGTCATCTGCAGTCTGCCCCTACAGGATTGTGTGCCAGACAGCCAGACAGACAGTTTTGGCTTCAAAACTGTCACAGTTTAAAATAGTGATGTGATATCTATTACAGTGTGCATCACTTATTCTTTTAGTCAGACCTTCTCCTGTTTACAAGTGAAAAGAGATCAAAATTAACTGTCCAGACCCTGTGAACTGAGCTACCAAATGCAATTTCATGGAGTGACGCTGTGTATTTAATCCAAGTGAGAATGTGTGTGTGAGCCTGTAAAGGGAAGGGTACAGTATCACACTGAAGTTGTAACAATCCAAGCAGCTGAAGAAACACGCAAGTTTTATTTTTTCCAAGTCTTCCTGCTGCCTGTAACTGTGTCTGCTGAATGCAGCTGCCTAATTTTGTTAAGTGTTTATAGTCTTGAATAACAGAAGTGTTCATTCTTCTCAGTTTTCACTTTCAGTTGTTAAATTGCATCTTCAACAAAAGAGAAAATGACAGTTGCTAAGAAATGGTAGCATCTTTTGACTGCTTCCTTAAGTTGGTGTCATTTGGGGTCAGGCAAGTGAGAGTGATGGCAGAGACTGGAGGGGAAAGTGACAGGAAAGATCAGCATGTCTAGCCATACTGGATTTTTAAATACCAGTGGGTAAGTAGGTACTAGGAGGAGCTAAATGACTCTATTTGTAAATAAATAATAGACACTTAAATAATCAGTGAGGGCTATACTGTTCATGGTGTTAACAGTTGATTACAGAAGTTGTCAACTTGTTTCCATTCCCTAGGATATTGGGTGTTCTTTTTAGGTCACTTGAGGGAATATGAAAGAGCTATTTATACGTTTAAATCAGAAAGATACCCACACCTCAAAGGATGAGGATAAATTGCCTCTTTTTTTTTTGCATCAATGACTATCACCTTGGTTTGTCATTATGATTTCTGATTGCTCAGGCTAAAGTACAAGATGCTAGAAATGAGGAGTAAGGTAAAGAATAAAATGAGAAGTTTCCACGGTTGTCAACCTCTCAGGAAACTTCTACTCTCCAGAGACATCTTTGTCTTGCATTTTTCTCCTCATGTTCATATCTATGTACAGTAGAAATTTGTAAACATGAGCCTGCTTACATCTTCTCTGGAGATTTGGAATTTCTTTGGAATATGAGTGGGGTAAGGGAAACGGACAATGCCAACCAGCACTCTAGGGCTAGCTGCAATTAACAGACATAAGGAATTAATAATTGTGGTAACTTATGTGGTTAAATTATTGTCTCAGGGAAACTATTGCCCCAAGAAGAAGACAGTGAGCACCTCTCTCTGTGTACATTCCAGGGGCCAGACAGTCTTAATGACTGAAGAGACCTGTCCACTCTGTGGTTTGCAGAAAACTGTTATGATGTCAACTTCCAGCATGTTACCTGTGAATGGGTGAAGATCGACACATCAGTCAGCTCAGCAAAGTAAAAGCTGTGCTCTCTAGAGGGTCATACATCCCAGGCATAATTTTTTTCTTTACTGTAAATCAGTCACTATGTGAAACTGTGTTAGTTCTAAGCCCCTAGAGTAAGCTGATAGTGCTATAAATATCAGCAGGGTTTCACAGATTACCTATCTTACAGGGAGTGTTGTTTATAAGGTGGAAATTTGGTTATTCCTTCACATAAACAGAGAAACAAGGCTTCTCTGTTTGTTCTCCACATTTTTTTACACTTAAATTTTTTGCTCTTTCTTTGATTCAAAATTTGCTGAGAACCTATCCTTTTTTTTTTTTTACATGAAACTATACTTTTAGTTATGTTTGACTTTCTTTTCTTTCTTTCTTCCTTTTTTTTTCTTTTTTCTTTCTGGTATCAGGAATCAAACTCAGGACCTCACACTGGCCAGGCAGGCACTTGTGCCACTGAGTATATCCCCAGCATTGAGAACCTATCCCTGTCAGCATATTGTACTAGTCACAGGGTATAAAAAGATGGGTATGATATAAGTAGAACTTACCATTTGCACTTTCAAAACTCTCAACACAAAATTGCTTCTTCTGTATAAAAAAGTGCTTGTTCTCAAATAGGTGCATGACCAGTTCCTGAAATAACATGCAAAATTGTGCACATATGTCCTATGCAGAGAAGATTCATAGTTTTCGATTGTGTATGTGTGTGTGTGTGTGTGTGTGTGTGTGTGTGTGTGTGTCTGTGTGAGTTACTAAGAATTAAACCAAGGGCCTTTCAGATGACAGTCAAGAGCTCTACTACCTGAGCTGCATCCCCACTCCTTTTCATCTTATTTTGACACAGGGTCTTGTTAAGTTGCCCAAACTGCTCTCGAATTTAGATCTCCTGGTCTTAGCCTTCTAAGTAGCTGGGTTTCAGGCATATGCCACAACCCCTGGCTAGGGAAAATTCTTTAATAATTATTGCTTCAGGTAATTTTAGTAGATACATAAAATTGTGATGAAATTGATAGATTTTAGATATCAGTTTGTATGAATCAAGAGTTGATGACTTCAAGATCAAGAAAGCACAGTTGTGAAGAGTTACTAACTTCTGCAGAGCAGAAAATCTTGCTAGCACATTTCAGTGGGTATCTTGGGCTTTGTATAAGAAATGATTGCTCAGAGGAAATAGGAAGTACTATAAAAGATATAACTGCATCTATATTTAAGTGTGTGGGATTGATAACCATATTTCTAAGTTCTTGTTGGATTGTTGAACAGATCTGTTTGCAGTCTCACTGCTTGAGTGTCCACTTTGTGTGCTTTAATTTTGTAACTTGAACAACTATTTCTAAAAGAACAATATGTAATTTATCAACTAGTGATTTCTTATTATTTATCTTTTTTTGAAATTCTGTAGTATTTCTATCCTTTTTCTGTTTTTTTCTCTTTAAATAAAAAAGAAATGATTGCTCAACACATTGTATATATAAATATTAAAAAGCAAAATAAGTTGATTCATCAGCTACTGATAAATACTGCAAAACAAAATAATTTGATTTATTGCCTAGTGATACACTTCAAAAAATATCTAGCTGGTTTTGTTCATATAACTTTATTTTGATTTTTTAAATATCAGGTTGCTCTCTGGTAGAAAGATTTTTTATTGTTTTACTCCTTTAGGGATATTTGTACTTTGCCTGAGCTACTTAAAATAACATGTATTTTAAATTTTTCAGTACAAATAATCAATATGATTTGGAAAAGCAATTAGTAAAATCTTTAGTTAGGTAATGATATTACAAAGAATAGCCATTATCTGACACAATAATATATAAAGCTCATAATTTACAAAGCAGTTCAAATTTTGCTTAGAAATTTTATTAGTATTACTTATCACAATAACCCATTTAAATAAGCATTGTCTTCCCTAATTCACAGAGAAGAAAATTATACTGAGAAAAATTTTGTTTTAGTTATAATCTATTTTCCCTGAAATTTAAAAAAAAAACATTTGACTATCAGGTAAACAAAGCAGATGTGTAAGTAAAAAGTCTTCTTATTAATAAAAGTCATCATATTAGAAAAGTTCTATTAGTGAAATCTAAAAGTAGCATTTACTAGATGTTTTATCTATTGTGTTAAAGAGGGTGGGTTTAGTGCATGCAAAATTCATGAGTTTCCAATAGGTATATGAACACAGTTTTTGATTAAATGAATTGTATTTAGTGTTTCTTTTTTTAAAATTTTATTTAAAGAGAAAAAAAGCATCAGAAAAAAAAACAGTAAGAAGTCACTAGTTGATAAATTACATGCTGTCTTCTTAGACATAGTTGTTCAAAAACTTAAAGCATACAAAGTGGACATTCAAACAGTGCGACTGCAAAAAAGTTCAATGATCCAATAACAACTCAGCAACATGATTATCAGTCCTACACACTTAAACATAAATGCAGTTGTAGCCTTTAGAGCACTTTCTTTTCTTCCTTTTACTTTTTAAGTCCATTATTTGATTAGTTATATCCTGTTTTAGGTTGCTCAGTACCTTACTGACCTGTTTTGTTGTTGTTATTTACTTTTTAATCACCTTATATTATTCTGTTGCTTTGTTTTTGAGTTTCTCCTCATCCATGCCCCATGGATCAGCTTTAGTGTAGTAGGGAGGTTTTCAGAGGCATTTTGTTACTTTGTTATCTATTTTTTTTTTTGAAGGTAACAAAATACAGCAGAACAAGACAGAACAAACCCATGCAAGGCAGTGCAGTGAAAGGTCACCAGGACACCTGCAATAGGCACAATAGTATATCCCATTCTGTTTACATTAGCTGTTCTTTCAATCAGGTAGAGCAAAATGGAAGGAAATATTGAACTTATAAAAACAGAATATTGAATAGAGCAGTACCATTAATCAAAACTGAGCAAAACAGTGATAAAATTATTTGCCTTCAAAGAGATGGTAGAAGGAAATGGCCCTTACTTGCCACATTGCATACGTTCATCCTCCCAAGAGATACTCAGGCTTCCGGCTCCCACTTGCTAATGGGGGTGGTGGTGGTGGATCAGTGTCCGATTCTTAGCCCGGAGGCCCCCAGCTGCTTACCCGGGTGGCGAGTAGGGTGCCTATTCTCCCAGCGCCTCAAGTTCCAACATGATGCAGAGCTCAGGAATTGCTGACAGTTCTTGCCCTCATGTGCTGGCCATATTTAGTGTTTCTTACTGAGAACATTAACTTCTTATATCTTTGCTCTGTTAGATCAGAATGGTTCTAGAATTACAGTCACTGAATGCAGTGTCACAGAGTCAAAAGAAATGCTAATAATGTTTTATGGGAAATAAGCTGGTTATCAATTGGCTATTATTTGCTGAACCCTACAATAGGTGCTTTATAGACATGACATGAACTTGTAAGAAAAAAAAAACTTTTATGGTAGAAAATACCTCAGGTAAGGAAACTCAGAAGGTTGTATAATTTGTAGTTACTTAGCTCATAAAATGGTCCACCTGGGATTCTAATTTAAGTCTTTCTGATTAGAAAATTCATCCCATTACCCATGCCACTCTTCTAAGAGCATATTTGGGGGAAATACTGAAAAGGGAAGTTAACTGTTGTGATTCAAATTAGTTCTCTACCTGCTGGGTCACATGCTTTCTTGAAGACCAGTACTAGAAAGGCAGTGCCAGCTGAAACTGACAGGAAGTGACAAAGGTAAAGCCTGTTGCTGATTTGTTTTCCCATTTGTTCCCAGACAGTCAATTTAATGGCCATACAAGTACTATCCTAATGCGAAAAACTGTTTAGGGTCACTCAAAATGAATAGCACTATTAATTCTAACTAAAGACAAGGAGAAAAAGTTTGCGAGCATTTCTGCTATGTGTTTTGCCTCTCAAAGTGATCAATTCAAAGTTGTCAAAGTGTCAGTACATTTTCTCCCCATGCTCTCACAGTTCTGCTGTTTGCAGAAGGGAATGCTGCTGTGGCAACTTGAGTGACTTGTTATAATTTTCTGAGATTTGGCAGAGTTGGAGTTTCTGAGTATGTTCTTCATATGATTCCAAGTGTGTGCATCTATTGCACATCTGTGTGTGTTTAGTAGCACTAACAAACACAGACATATGCAATATACCAAGAGTTAACATTCACTGAATGCCAAATAAATCTAGATATATTCATGAACTCTAAATTTGATATCAAAGCTTCAAGAAATTACCTCAATTTTACAAATGAAGGAGCTGAATCTCATGCAAATTAAATAATTCATTCTCCACTAAGCACAGTATTTATTTTATGGTTCCCAGAGGCTAAGCATATTTTCTGATGCAGACACAGATATACCATGTAAACACATTTATGGATGATGTTATGGTCAGAACATTCAGGTGTATATTCCAACTTTTCATTGGAATTGGCTGCAGAATAAGCAGTCACACTACATTGTAAACTAATTTCTATTTCTTCAATTAATTTTTATTTAGTTTGCTTGATTCTATAATAGATTAGCCAAAAGTAATCATTGTCAATTACAATGTTCATTTGACACAAAAAAATTGAAGAAGAGATGAGTTATATTAATATAAAAATCACTTGTCCACAAGTCATTTTTAAATGGCAAGAAGAATAAGGGACATTCTTGCCCTAAATCTACCCATCTTCTCTGTGGCCACCTCTGAAATGTGCAGGTGCTTTGTGATATTTTTAGTGAGATGATGTACTTCAAAAGATGAGACAGATTCTACACTTTCCTCCTTTACTTCTTTAGAAGACAAACATAGACAACATTCATGTGTGAAATGAAGTAATAGGAGCAACTTTGTCCTAGACATCTGAGCATAGGGAGAAGGCATTTCATATTGGGTGTGAGAGGATTGTTTTTATTTATATAAAGAGAAAAAAACATGAAAAGCATTGAAATAATACAGAATTAAAAAAAAAGATAAACAGTAAGAAATCACTAGTTGATAAATTACATATTGTCCTCTTAGAAACAGTTGTTCAAGTTGCAAAATTAAAACATACAAAGTAGACATTCAAACAGTGAGACTGTAAACAGCTATGCATGCATGAGTCTCTACATGGATTTCTATCCTTTCTTATTAGCGGGAAAAACAAAACATAGCAAGACAAAACAAAACAAATTCCTATAAGAACATGAAACAAAAAAGTCATATAAAACCACAGTACAAGGTGATCTACAATGGTTCCTGTGTTGTCTCCTTTTATCTTCAATAGAATTGTCTATATCATCAGGCATAACTGAATATAGCAGTATAATTGAATATAGCAGTACATAACAATATTAGTGAAAATAAAACACTGTAGGCAGTATAAAACTTCAAAGGCAAGTAATAATCAAACCAGAGTTGATGTTCTAGTGAATCTTGTCATCTTCAGTGTAGTTGCCTATATTCTCAGACTTGATACTATGCAATCATAACAGCTTTGAATAAAATCTGTCAATGCAAAACAACAATCTAACAAACCAGATTCGATTAAGATTAGTCATGGTAAAAAAGTGTAAGTTATACAGAGCTTCAGATTAAGTTAATAGGAAATTAAGGTTGATTACCATACTATATCCTGTTATTTTCCAGATAATTGTCTATGCCCTCAAATCTAGAACAAGTAGACAAACTGGAACAGAATATAATCCATCTAAGCAGAGTGGTGTGAGTAATGTGGGTTTTAAATCCTGGTACACTATTCACAATATCCTCTGCCTTCTTTTTTTAGGCTATTCTTCTCCTTTCACTCCCACAGGGTGCTGTGCATTTTGGGTCCCACCAACTCCCTCAGTTTTTAGATTGGGGGGGCAACCTGCTTTTTACCTAAGTGGTTCCAAACCTTCTCACTCCTGAACTTGATCTCAAGTTGTATTCCTTTACCTACAAAAGCCCCAAGGTTTCCTTCATTATAGCTGAGTAGTTCTCTATTGCACATAAGTATCCTGTCTTTCCAATCTATCTGCAGGTGGTGGTTGAGTTGTTACTATTTCTCTCTGGCTCTCTGTCACATAGAGCATTGTTTTCTCATATTTGATTTTTGGTCCATAAACCCTCTCTCAGGTTGATTATAGTTCCTATACAGATCATCTCAATGGACCCTACCTCCTGATCTACTCTATCTTTTTTTTTAGTGTATCAAGGCCATCTATGTTAGAGATTATAGCCAAACTTCTCTGCCTCATTTCTGCCATGCTATTTTTCTGCCTTTGTTTGTCTACTTTTATCCTTCATTCTACTGTCTGCCCTACTCATTGAGGCCTTTCTGCCACTGTTTCTAAAATCCTGGTATTATTTTGCTCTCTCTAGAATGTCCTTCAGTATTCTCTGTAGGGTTGGATTGGTGGTCACAAATTTCCCCAGTTCCTCTTTGTCATGGAAGCATCTTGTTTCTCCATTAATTTCTAGTGACAGTTTTGCAGGGTACATCAATCTGGGCTGGAGGTTATTTTCTTTCAGAGCTTGGAATACTTCGCTCCAAGCTCTTCTTGGTCTCACGGTCTGTGTCGAGAAGTCTGCCGTGAGCTTGATCAGCTTTCCTTTATAGGTAATCTGTTTTTTTTTCTCTGACAGCTTTTAATATTCTGTTTTTATATTGAATTTCTGCTATCTTGATTATTATGTCTGGGTATAGCTCTGTTTTGTTTGTAGGTGGCTGGAGTTCTGTTTGCCTCACATAACCAAATATCATTTTCTTTTCCCATGCTTGGGAAGTTTTCCTTAATTATTTCTGTGAATAGGCTTTGCAATTCACCTGTTTTTATTCCTGCTTTTTTGTTCACATTTTATATTCTTAAATTATAGATTCTCTTGTCGTCTTCTAGCCTTTGTATTGTTACTGTCTGTTTCCTTGTTATTTTTAAGAGATCTTTCCTTTCATGATCACACATTGCAAACTTGTCTTTAAGTTTTGATAGTCTAGCCTTAGTTTCTTTTAAGCAGTTTTTCCAGCTTCCAATGGAGTTTTTAATTTCCTGGTAATCTCTTTGAATCTGCTTCAGGTGTTCTATATTTTCTTTATATTCTTTATTGAATATTTCTCTCCTTTTTTTGTGTTCCTCCCTTCTTCTGTCTGTGTCCCTTGAAAGGTGCTTAGTATTACTTTTATTAATCTACTTATATCTTGCTTTACCTGATTTAATATTTCAGTTTTGAGCTTGTCTACAAGGTCCCAAAGATATCTCTTAATGTCCATTAAAGCCATGTCTGATGTATGCTTGCTGCCTTCACTCTCTTTTGTTTTTCCCTCTCCTGGATCAGTGTTCTCAGGGTTTTGGGCTGGGGACCTTTCTTATTTCTCTCTCTTGTCATGTTTTTGGTTTCTTCCATGCAGGTGTATAGTGCAGGTTTCAGCACCTTTCCTTGTTGGTTATGGTTCTTCTGAAGCATGCTGGCAAGGGATTTCTGCTGTCTCCTGTTTGTTCTTGTAACTGAAGTGCAAGCAGGTGCTGCATATGCTGGCCCCTCCCCACCGGGCCAGTCAAACTTCAAGGGCCTTCACCAGGTTAGTGTGTGCTAGGCATAGGGAATTGGCTTGGGATGGCTTATTGGGTCCCAGCCAGGGGCATGACTCAGGCCAAGCAAATACCAGGAATGTGCTCTGGGGAGGGAAGTCACTGTTGTTCCTAGTTCAGGGTCCTCCTGCCTGATTCCAACATGTCACCCATTTGGTCATGCCCTTCCCATAGGGGGGTCTTATTGCCAGCACTGACTGTGGATTAATGAAGATCCCTTTGCAGGCTCTGTTCTCCAGTGGGCTCAGCAACCCCCAACTTCGGCATGGCTGTGGCTCCTGTGAGTGGCAGGAGGGAGGGAATGAGTTCGGGTGGCTCTGCAGGTCAGTTCTGGTCGTGGCAGGCATGAGTTCCAGCAGCTTGGTGGTTTGCAGTGGAAAGCACCATGTCCGGTAATTTTAGCTGTTCCAATTTTAGCCCCGAGACTGCATGTTTGATGAGCATTTTTCATTTTAGTTTCTTCCTGTGTCAAGAGGATCCATCTCCCTCTGTCTGGATCTCTCCAGGATGTTTTATTCTGGCATATGAGTTGTTTCTCCCCGGGAGGCTCTGTATTTTGTTGCTCACTGATTGGCCATCTTTAGCTCCTCCTCCGTGAGAAGGTTTTTAATTTTCACTTACATCAGGGCAAAACTGATGAAAAAATACCAAAACAGGAAAGAAGAAGGACCACAGAGAATTGTAGAAAAGTTTTGTTATCTAATTAACATCACCAAAGGACCACATTTGTGATTTCATGAGCACATACAATTTATCTCCTTTGGTTGGCTATGCAAAATATGTTTTTTCCCAATGCATTTCTCTGGGCTCAGGTAACCAGGAAGCAGGAGTGACAAACTAAAGGACATGAAGAGTTAAGATGGGAAATAGGGTGGGGATAACTCTGGAGAAAGGCAGAAATGAACTTCTTCAGCAGCCAAGAGGACCTTCACCTCACTTTCTAGAGCCTGTGTTTATGAAGAGAAAATCAGCCTCTGACCTATGGGAAGGAGGTATAATAGTTTGTTTTTAGCTCTCTGGTTTACCCATCTTTATTTGGTGGCTACTGCTTATGGAAAGGTTAGCTTGAATGTCTTCCTGATATGAATATTAAAACAAGACAAAACAACAATAAAAACATTCTGCCTAACTGACACCTAATTCTGGTGCATGTATATCTACTTTTCAAATAATCATTGTTGGTGTCTATTGCTTGAAGTTGGACATAACAAAAGAAAATGAAAGTGTAAAGAATAGAGTTGGCTTTTGGGAGTAACTTATCATTATTATTAGCATTCATGGAATGGCAGACCCATTGCTATGGCATCACATTTGGCCTTTATAGTACTTCTGTGAGATACGTGTTATCACGTCCAGCCATTTTGTGGTTAAGTGTGGATTTTAGTGTCTCCTAGGAAATGCTCATTGGCAAGGGACTTAAACTTTCTAAGCTTCAGTTTCCTCATTTGTAAACTGGTGTGATAGTAGCTAACTTGTGGGGATAAGCTACAAAATGTTTAGTATCATAACTAGGATGTTGAAAGTTGTTCAGTGGTAGCTTTTGTGGAGAAGTACAGAAAGATTAAATTTTTTTTTCCAGGCCACAGAATTACCATGTGGCAGAAAAAAAAGTCACATCCAAGTTTGGGTGGCTCTAAAACTGTTTTCTGTAGCATCAAAAGGTATACTAATTTCTTTGTCTTAAGAAAAGACTGTATATTTTGAAAACCAAATTCTGTGTGCAAGGTCAGTTTGGAAAGAATAGTCATTTTTATTTGGTCCCAAAATCTAGCTCTAGATGAGATATTATATGACCTACTGTGTCCAATGGCAGGTGGGGTGGAGAGAGTGAAAATCTGCTTTTAAAATCTTGAATTCAACAAATCCCATTGTAGGGGACAAGGACACTTTAAAGACAGCTTAAAAAGAGTAAGTTGGAGCACAGTCCTCTTAATCAGGTAGAACACTTAGGACTAGTAGTCCTGATTCTTATAGTAGCAGTTAACAGAAATCTAGTTCTAACAACCTTGCATGAAAATGAGGAGTTTGTTGATGAAAAATATGAGTTAAAAGTGGCAGTGATATTGTACTTTTGAGACAGTGCAACAAGTGGAACTGGTTAAGCAATGATATAGAACTCCTTTAGGTCATTTTATACATTATTTTCAATCTAGATTTTAGCCCTCATTATTTTTCAAGTATAAACTTCCAGAGAACTTGACTACTGATACTTTCTAAGTTTCATGCCTTGAAGCAGTCTTACAGAGTCTGAATAATTTCCTAAATTACCATCTCAAATTTTAAGGACTTCCTCAGATTGCCTTCACTGAGGCCCCAGAAGCAAAGGCCAGGGAACATAGCAGGCAGCTAGACCTGGAGGAGAAGGAACTCTCTACAGGGAGGCTCACAGAGAGACTACTTCCCAGATTACTCCCCCAGAAAACTCAGGAGACAGATCACAGGCAATTTCATTTTCCAAATAGGTTCACCAAAGTATAAACATACAGTAGAGAGGATTTTGAATATTCCTGAAATAAAGAAGCAATCTATATCTGAAGCAATAGACACACCAATTTCCCTAAATGATCACTACACATTGTATGTGTGTACTGAACTGTCACACCGTACCCTATAAATATGTACAATTGTATACCAATTACAAATAAAAATAGATGAACATGTTAACTTATGTTTTGTGGGGCTTTGATATGTTAAATGTATAAGTGGTGATAAAATACATGGTGAATGTTTACATTACAAATTTCTACCGTGAAAGACACATTGTCATTAATGCCCCTTAGAGCATTTCCCATTGACTCAAACACACTTATTTCACTGTTCTCGCCACTTCCTGAAGCAGCTCTGGGATGCCTCTGTTGTGAATGTCTTTATGAGGTATGAACAAAAAGTTCAGTGAATTATTCTCCTGAGAGTTTATAGTAAGGCAGGCTTGTAAGAACATGGCAGTGTGTCCCCATTTACATTATTCACTGGATCTGGCACCATGTAATTTCTGGATCTTCTGAAAGACCAAGTGACCATGATACATAAGTATTTTGAATCAATTCATAATATCAAAGCAGCTATGACCATGTAACTAAAGATAGGGAAGAGGACTTTCAGACCTGCATCAGAAAGTGGCAACAGCAATGGAACAAGTCTAGGGCAAATTACTTAGTTTTCATGAGACTCAACTTCATCATTTGCAGAATTGAGATGAGAATGTCTTGAAGATTTGACATCAAGATTATAATTAATGAATATATAGAGAGACATTCAGTACTCAGTGAATATTAACTTCTATATATGGCTTATGGATATGTTTGTTAATGCTCCTGGACATACAGACACACAGCTGGATATGCATAAATGTACACACAGGATCATCTAAAGAGTGTACTCAGAAACTCAAATGTGAAGTTATTTTTTCTCTAGGAAAATTGAGAACCACAGTACTACTTTTGAGCTGATTTGCCTGAAGTGCATGAAAATCAAACTGTCTTGTGGCTTCTCATTCCTCATAAGTGGTCAGCAATATTCTATAGAGAACTAGATTACTTAGGGAGATGATTTAACCTTTAAAATTAATGGTTAAACAATACAGTTAAATTGTTTTACATGACACTGAGATTTCATATCAAAAATTAGACAGATCATTAAGTTCTTAACATTTTCCCTTTTGCTTCAAATCTCAAAACACAAGATTAGTTTGTTCCCCACTTTTTTCTTTTTCTTTCTTCTTTCTTCTCTTTCTTTCCTTTTTTTTTTTTTGATTTATCATCAAGAATTACCTCCACCATATTGTACAAATTTATGTTCAGGAGCCTTAGCTTACTTCAAATTTTATTTTTTTAAAATGACCTTTTTCCTGTATGTTGAATGACTTCCAAACCTGTGTCTCTAGCCTTGTTTTTGTCTTTCTTATTCATTTTCCAATGGAAAATTGATGCTGGAATATTCTATTAGTATCTATAATCTGACATTTTTAAAACAGCCCTCATATCTCTCCCTCAAACTCTATACCTCCCCTGGACTTCCTCAGGTTAATGACGACAGATTTCCCAGTCACTAGGTTTTTGCCAGATTCCCCTTGACTCTTTCCTTACCCTACCAAGCTCAGTCAATGTGCAAATCTTACCAGTTCTGCTGCCTTTCTTTCTCATCCTCAGAGACACTAACTTGGTTCAACTCTTTATCCCTTCTTGCCTGAACTTTAAAAACCTTAGGTTTTGAAAAAAAAATTTGCATTCATAGAAAAGATGCAAAAATAATAAAATGATTGTTACATATCTTTCACTCAGCTTCTTTGATATTGACATCTTGCCTTATTTGAAATATTTATTAGGATTAATACTGATACACAGTAATTAACAAAAGCTATAGCTTGTCTTTGAATTTCTGAAGTTGTCCTCTTAACATATTTATCTACTCCAGGTTCCAATCTGGATCCCACCTTGCATTTAGCTGTTATTAACCCAGTTCCTCAGCCATTTCTTATCTTTTCCTTGGAATTTTGAAGAATATAAACTGAATATTTCATAGAATTTCATCTCAATTGGATTTGTTCGATGTTTTTCATGATTAGATTGCGATTCTACATTATTTTTCTCATGACCATTAGTAGAAAATTTTTAAACAGCTTCTTTGCCGCTAGTTTACTTCTAGGTCCTTGATTACTGTGCATATGAAATTATCCTCTTGAAGTGTGTATTTTTCATGGCCCGACCTGTGCACAAAGAACGTTGCCCTATTACTGCCTTTTAAATAAAGCCCGCTTTTCTTAGCCTGCCATTAGGGCTCTGGGTAATCTTGTCCCAAACTCCATTTCCAGATCATTAATGGCTCACACTGAACTGTCATTCTCAAGGCTAATGATCTGGCTTTCCTATTATCTGTGCCAGCTTATGTGGCTCTTAGTCTACTCCACCTTATCCCTACCCCCATGGAATATTTATTATTGTTATCATCTCAGTTTCACAGACAAGTGAGCCAGAGCTCAGAAAGATTAATGAACTCACCCAAGGTTAACAACCAGAGCTGATATTTGAACTCAGGTGGTTTTCCCTCCAGAAGTCCAGAGATTTAGCATCTACACATGTAAGCCACTTGAGTAAAATGTTTGGGTCTTATAATGTTAGATTTTCTTGCAGAATTTAGCATCATGTCTTACTTGTATATATGGCTCCAAAACACATCAGCTTTGAAAGGATAAATGAATAAATATTGAACTTCAGGATAAAAATGTGTAATCATGATTGTAAAGGATGAGGAGAAAAGCATCCTTCGTATACTCTTATGTAGATATTTTATAATCTGGATTATACAAAAATTGTTTCTCCCACACTGGAATCAGTACTTAGTTTCCTTTGTTCAGTTTTGGAATTTATATACAGAAGACCATGTGTTTTCTTAATCTACTTTTGATCAGAATGCCAATACGCTCCTGGTGTGTTTGGTTATAAGAGCCTGGTGGTTAATACAGCAAAGCTGCAAGTCAGAAGGAGGAGAGGGAGAGCTAGAGAGAGCTTCCAGAGCTCCAACAGACGGATCTCTAAAATCCTCCATGTGAGCAGGGAGAGAGGCCGCTGCCAGGGGGAGAGCTGGAAGGCGGTGGACTTTGTCTCCTACACAGGGAGGTACTCGCTATTCTTTCTTTCAGATGCCAACTTGCGTTAAACCTGGTTTCTAAATGAATGGCCCTACGCCTGCAGGAGCTTGAATGCAGCATGTATCCTTAGCTGCTGGAGGGCACTAATGATTTTCCCCAGCAATTTTGATTTGTATTTTCATTTTCCTTTAGAGAGTATTTAGATACTTTTGGAGCTATTTAATTCTCAAAGCCCCTGGGCACTATTGAAAAAGTGGCATTTAAGCACACTGACTTTTTCAAAGTGTAGAGCATGCTCATTCCTAAACTCCTTTAAGTGTCAAAGACCTAGTGAGAGCCTTGTAAATGCTGCTTCGTGTCTCTCAGATGGCCCCTTTGAGGGCTAACCTGCCTCCAAAATTGACAGTGTGTTGACAGTGGGAAAGATGAAGACTTGTAAAATACATTTTGATATCTGTTCAGTAAATCACTTACTTTCTTTTATTTTTTTCAAAGAGAAACTCCTTTGAGGGTGTGATGGCAGTGATATTTTCAATTCACCAAAATCAAATGTAAAAGTTCCTTCTTTCCAATGGGGAAAAACTTAAATCTCTATTTAAATAAAATGTGGTTTTGTGATTGATAGAGAATAACATCCCCCAATTATCTTGAATTTTAGAAGTATAAAGAATTTTTAATAAAAAAATTGGCAAATATTCATACCCAACATACCTATCATCATGCTGTTTGTTTAAAAAGATGAACTGCAAGTGATAACTAAATTTTCAGGGGTTTGTTACTTTAACTATTCAGCAAAAATGGATGCACTTCAAATTATGTCTTATAGCAAATTTGCTTTCAATTAGATCTAACACCATTCAGTAATCTTATGCTGATTCTTTAATGTAAATATTTTTCCACTTTTTTGCATATGACAGATTTTCTGGTGAAGGCAGACTTCTAGCTTGTGTTAGAGAAATACTCTAAATCGCAAAGAATAACATGAATGTGAAGCTGGAGGCACAAAAAATTTCAAGCTGGTAAGTCAAGTTGGTAAGAAGTTATACAAATGATTCTCAAACTCAGCTGCAGTGGAACCACATGAAGAGTTTTTTGTACAATATGTTTTAAAGCCATTGTTTCCTGGAGAAAACTGGCTAAAATTCTTCTGACAGACAACAACCTGGGCATCAGGATTTTCTAAGCTTTCCTAGATAATTCTAATGTGCAAGCCAGGTGAAAACCCACCGCTCTAGATTGTATAAAAGCAAGAGAAAAAATTAGAATTGTAGTTTAGCATCATGTACTGTAGCGAATTACATAGACGATGTGAAGACTGGGCTTTGTTTATTTAACCTTTTGTCAGTTTTCATCTTTTTTCTTAGTACATTTTTGCAGTGTCCATTGATTCTATTCCTTGTGTGGAGTTGGCACATGTACCTGACACCGCTTCATTCATTTTTGATTCACTTTTTATCCACTCCTTCTCCCACCATCTCTTGGTTATTTTCCCTTTTGTGAAAGGTCTATCTCCCTATTTTCTATAATTTACCTTTTATTTTGGTCTTGATTTATATTTTGCGCTTTGTTGTACAGATAGGAGGAGCCATGGAATAGTCTTTTATCAAGTGGGCAACAGAACAAAGTGGCTGAAAGTGCTGGCTGTGGCCGAGTGAGGCTGCTTGAGTTTTAAGCCTGGATCTGCTGCTTGCTAACTGTCAGCCCTTGGGCTTTTGATTGTCTTAACCTTCTTATATGTAAAATAATGCTGCTAGCATTGCATGCCTTGGAGGTTTGCTTTGGTAACTGAGTCAAACAATTGATCTGAACGATCTTACGGTAATACTTGTTTTAAGCAAAGCAGTTAAGGCCATTTTCATTTTTTTCAGGACTGAACATCTGTCCTGGTGCACCCAGATTTGATGCTTAAAATGGAACACATTCCCATGTATTCACTTATTTATTCAAAACAGGTTTAATGAGTATGTAGCATATGCTGAGCACCATCATGGACGAGACAAAATAGCCAAAATAAAAATGAGGTCCTTGTAGCAATTTAATGTTTTCAAATTTCTCCCTCATAAATGAATTCCTTTGTTTCTTGTCACAACCCATAAAAGAGAATCAGGGATTTCTGAGATCATAATGCATACGATATTAAAAATATTAATTTAAATGATTAAACTGGTGAGGGAGGCAAGTTACAACCAAAACAAGAATGATGAACTTGTTTTACCTGGAGGACGTGAGAAACTAGAGGTCACAGTGACAGCACAAAGTAAAGAGGTGGGAAATGTACATAAAAGGAGGACAGTGGCCAGAGAGAAGAATTTGCCAGTCCCACTAAGTCCCCAAAAGATCACAGACTCTAGAGGCTCTGGGTGTAAGGCTCAGTCTCCCTTACAAACAAGAGGCATTTCAGTGGTAGGGAGGAGGCTGCTTCTGGATGCTTAGGGGCACCTTTCCAGATTCTTGGTTTTCTGAACAAAGAATTGGATGAGTCACATGGAAAAAGGAGTGAAAGTGTACATTTATTGCAGAATGAGAACAGGCGGGTAAATAGGTTCACAGTAGTCCCTAGGATAAGGAAAAGGGGTCTCTTGTATCCAAAATTCCTGGGTAAACTCTTATCCAAGCAAGGCATTGAGAAAGTTGTCCTATTAAACACTCATTTTGCATCACATCATGTATAAAGTGGCCTATCAAAAGCTTCTGGCCAGCAGGCACCACAGGGAGAGAACCAGACAGTGTCTCCTGAGATCCATGCCATGTTGGAACTTAGGGCACTGGGAAAGAAAGCAACCTGCTCACCTTCCTGGTAAGTAGCCCTGAGCCTACTGGCACATGGGCTGAGAATCAGACATCCCTTTCCCTCCCTCCCCATTATCAACTGGGAGCCAGAGGTCTGAGCATCTCTTGGGAGGTTGACCATATATAATATGGCAAATATGGGGGATTTCCTTCTACCATCTCTTTGAAGGCAAATATTGTTATCACTGTTTTGCTTTGTTCTAATTAATTGTATTGCTCTATTCAATATTCTGCTTTGATAAGTTCTATAATGTTCTGCATTTGGTTTGATTTTGCTGTACCTGATTGAAAGGACAACTATTGTGAAGATAGTGAGATATACTATGGTACCTATTACTGTGATCCCAGTTACTTGCTGTAAGGTTCTATACCAATTTCACTGCATTTTCTCAGTTGGCTTTGTTCTGTCTTGTTCTGTTGTATTTTACTACTTTCAAAATAATAAAAAAAAGTTTTAAAAAGCTTCTGGCTTTCTGTTTCATGTAAATGAAGGATCAGAAATAGTGTCTTTTGATTGGTTGTGCCCAATCAAAAGGGTTAGAATGCAAGTTAGGAATGAAGGTTAGGAGTTAAGGTTAGGGTTACAGTTAGGGTTGAAAATAATATCTTTTGAATGATCATGTGAATGGTACCAGATTCAAATGAAGGATTGAAAACTAATATTTTTCTTTTCTTTTTAAATAGTAAGCTTCTGATTAGTTCTAAATGAAGGATTGAAAACTAATATTTTTCTTTTCTTTTTAAATAGTAAGCTTCTGATTAGTTCTAAATAGTATCCTTCTGGTTGATTTTATGTACAATGATAATGACATCACTGTATTGAGAGTGTCACCGGCCTTAGCAGAGTCCCTCACTCTGTTTCCCCTCCTTTAAGGCTACTCATCCTCTTCAGATGTGGACTTCTGGATTCCAGTGTCTGAGGAAGATGTATGACCTGCATCAGAGGCCAATTCTCAGTTTCTAAGTATTAAGGGTTTGTACACAAATATGAAAATAGTAATACATTTTATTAGTGTTTTTTGGGGAAAAAACCACTAGGAAAAATAAAAGTGCGGAATTTGCAAAAAGTAGCCTAATGTAGTAAGTTATTTTCATTTTAGTCTCATATAACTCATCTTCTTAATTGACAAACATCTGTTTCATTTTATATCTCACCAAAAGTGTTCTTAAGAGAAAATCTTTCTTACAGAAAAGATTTTCTTTAAATGATATCATTTGCTCCCACAGCTCTGCACATAAGACATCATATAATATCCTGATAGCAACATGTTCTGATGTTTGCCTTTAGGCAAATTACAAAGCAATATGTTGTAAATATACCTTCCTTGCTGAGTGGAACTTTCTTGTTGATATTGACCTACCGATAAGGATACCTTACCGGTATCTTCAGTTGTCTTCAGTTTACCTATTTGCCTAACTCACAGTAGCATAATATGGGCTACTTTCCTCCAGTCTGTTGATAAGTATGGCAAGAAAGATGGCATCAAAGTCTCAGAGTCAAAATACATTATACTGGTATATGTCACCTTGTGTGAAAAAATTAGGTTAGCCTGACCAATCATATTCCAAGCACAAGATACCTTATTTCTTTTTTTTTTTTAATTTTTTATTTAAAGGGATAAAACAGAAAAAGGAGAGAAATATTACAGAATTTCAAAAAAAATAAACAATAAGAAATCACTAGCTGATAAATTACACATTGCTCTTTTAAAAATAGTTGTTCAAGTTACAAAATTAAAGCACACAAAATGGACACTCAAGCAGTGAGACTGCAAACAAATCTGTTCAACAATCAAATAAGAACTAAGAAATATGGGTAACAATCCTGCACACATAAATATACATGCAGTTATATCTTTTATGGCACTTCCCATTTTCTCTTTTTTACAATAGCAATTATACATTTTTTAATTAAAGAGAAAAAAAACAAGAAAATGGTAGAAATATTACAGAATTTCAAGAAAAGAAGATAAACAGTAAGAAATCACTACTTGATAAATTACATACTGTTCTTTTAGAAATAGTTATTAAAGTTACAGAATTAAAACACACAAAGTGGACACTAAAGCAGTGAGAGTGCAAACAGATCTGTTCAACAGTCCAACAGGAACCTAGAAATATGGTCATCAATCCCACACATCTAAACATACATGCAGCTATATCTTTTATAGCGCTTCCTATTTCCTCTTTTTTTACAATAGCAATTATACATTTTTAAAATTTTATTTAAAGAGAAGAAAAACAAAACAAAACAGAAAAAAAGGGTAGCAACAATACAAAATTCTAGAAGAAAGGAAGAAAAAGGAGAATGAGAAAAAGCCCCACTAAGAAATCAGTAATTTATAAATTACGTACTGTCATCCTGGATGTAGTTGTTCAAGTTACAAAGTTAAAGGGTACATAGTAAATATTCAAACAGTCAGACTACAAAGAGTTTTGCTCAAAGATCCCACAAAGATTCAGCAATATGGTCATCTATTTTACACACTCAAACTTACATGCAGTTATATCCCTTAGAGTACTTTCTTTTCCTCTCTTTTTACAATAGCAATTACACATTTTGGTTTTATTACATTTGTAGTTCTTATTTACTTTTTACACTACAGACACAATATGATATTTATAAATATGATTTTTATTTATTTCACTAAAGAGGATAGTCTAAAGTTGTCTCCATTTCCCTATAAAGGCCTCCAGATCATCCTTTTTTATAGCTGAGTAACATTCCATTGTATAAAATTGCCACATCTTTTTCATCCAGTCTGCAGTTGATGGGCATCTTGGTTGTTTCCAGGATTTAGCTATCACAAATTGTGCAGCTATGAACATGGGTGCACATATATCACTGTGATATGAACTTTTCAGTTATTTGGGGAAAATACCCAGGAGGGGGCTAGCTGGATTGAATGGAACTTCCAATCCTAGTCTTCTGAGATTTCTGCATATGGATTTCCATAATGGTTGCACCAGTCTACATTCCCACCAACAATGGAGCAGTGTTCCTTTTTCCCCGCAGCCTCGCCAACATTTGTTATCAGTTGATTTCTTAATGGCAGCTATTCTTTCTGGAGGAAGGTGGAATCTCAATGCTGTTTTAATTTGCATTTCTCGAATGACCAATGATGGCGAACATTTCTTCATGTATTTATTTGCCATTTGTATATCTTTCTCTGAGAACTGTGTGTTCATCGCAGATGCCCATTTTTGGAGAGGGTCTTTGAATTTGGGGGGCTTGATGTTTTTCAATTCTTTATATATTCTGGACACAAGTCCTTTGTCTGAGGGGTTGCTAGTTAAAATTCTTTCCCACTCTGTGGGTTTTCTTTTCACTCTGTTGGTGATTTCCTTTGAAGTGCAGAAACTTTTCAATAATGTGAGATCCCATTTGTTGATTCTTTCAAGTGTTTCCTGTGAAGTTTGCGTTTGGTTCATGAATTCTCTGTCTATCCCTATGTCTCTAAGACTTCTACCTACCTTGTCTTCCAGTAGATTTAGTGTTTCTGTTTTAATATTGAGGTCTTTGATCCATTTAGACTTTAGTTTTGTGCATGGTGATAGGCTTGGATCTAGTTTCAATCTTCGGCATGTAGAGAGCCAATTTTTCCAACACCATTTATAAAAGAGACTATCCTTCTTCCAGTGGACATATTTAGCCCCTTTGTCAAATATCAGGTGGCTGAGTGTCTTTGTAGTTGTGCTTGCATCGTCTAATCCATTGCATTGATCCTCAGGTCTATTTCTTTGCCAGTACCAAGCTGATTTGATCACTGTGGCTTTATAGTACTGTTTCAAGTCAGGAATTGAGATGCCTCTTGCCTTGCTTTTGTTGCCTAGAATTGCCTTTGCTATTCTAGGTTTCTTCTGTTTCCAAGTGAATTTTAGGAGTGTTTTCTCTAGATCTGCGAGGTATGTCAATGGTATTTTGATTGGGATTGCGTTAAATCTGTATAATGGTTTTGGGAATATAGCCATTTTCACAATGTTGGTTCTTCCTAACCAAGAGCAAGGAATGTCCTTCCATTTTCTAATATCCTCTTCAATCTCCTTTTTTAGTGCAGTATAATTTTCAGCATGTAGGTCTTTTACATTTTTAGTTAGGTTGATTCCTAAGTATTTCATTTTTTTAGATGTTATTGTAAAGTGTGATATTTCCATAATTTCTCTCTCAGTGAGTTTTTTGTTTGTGTACATGAATGCTATTGGTTTTTGAGCATTGACTTTGTATTCAGCTACACTACTGCACTTGTTTATTACCTCTAGCAGTCTTTTAATGGAGTTTTTTGGGTCTTCTATATAGAGTATCATGTCATCTGCAAATAGTGATAATTTAGCTTCTTCCTTTCCTATCTTTACTCCTTTTATTTCTCTCTCTTGTCTGATTGCCCTGGCTAGTGTTTCCAGAACTATGTTGAAAAGGAGTGGTGAGAGTGGACGTCCTTGTCTTGTTCCTGATTTTAAAGTGAAAGCTTTCAGTTTTTGTCCATTTAGTAGAGTGTTGGCTGTTGGTTTGTCATAGATGGCCTTTATAAGGTTGAGGTAGACGCCTTGTATTCCGAGTTTCTGAAGGGTTTTTATCATGAACATGTGTTGGGATTTGTCAAAAGCTTTTTCTGCATCTATTGAGATGACCATGTGGTTTTTTTTTTTTTTTTTGGCTCTGTTGATGTGGTGTATTGCATTTATTGATTTGTGTATGTTAAACCATCCCTGCATTTCTGGAATCAACCCCACTTGGTCATGATGTACAATCTTCTTGATGATTTGCTGCATTCTATTTGCCAGTATTTTGTTGAGAATCTTTGCATCAATGTTCATTAGTGAGATTGGCCTCTAGTTCTCTTTTTTGGTTGGATCTTTCTCTGGTTTTGGTATCAGAGTAATACTTGCCTCCATGAATGTTTTAGGGAGGATTCTTTTTTTCTCAATTTCATTGAAGAGTTTAATGAGTACTGGAATCAAATCTGCTCTAAATTTCTTGTAGAATTCATCTGTGAATCCATCAGGACCTGGGCTTTTCTTTGTTGGTAAGTTTTGAATTACATTTTCAATTTTAATAGCTGATATTGGGTTGTTCAAAATTGCTATATCTTCTTGGTTGAGCTTTGGTTGTTCATATGTTTCTAGAAATCTGTCCATTTCCTCTGGGTTTTCCACTCTATGTGAGTAGAGATTTTCAAAGTAGGTATTCATGATCTTTTGAATTTCCATGGGATCTGTAGTAATTTCTCCCTTTTCAGTTCTTATTGCATGAATTTGGGTTTTTTTATTTCTTTCTCTTGATAAGGTGAGCTAGGGGTTTGTCAGTTTTGTTGATTCTCTCAAAAACCAGCTTTTTGATTCATTAATTCTTTGTATTTTTTTTTTTTTTTAGTTTCAATTGCATTGATTTCTGCTCTAATCTTTACAATTTCCTCTCTTCTATGAGCTTTGGGTTTAGCTTGATCTTCTTTTTCTAGAAGCTTGAGATTGAGCATTAGGTTGTTTATTTGTGCTCATTCCACTTTCTTGATATGACAGTTTATTGCTATATATTTGCCTCTTAAGACCGCTTTCATTGCATTCCATTAATTACAATATGTTGTTTCTATATTTTCATTGAATTGTAGGTATTTTTTTATTTCTTCTTTAATTTCATCTGTAGCCCACTGGTTGTTCAAAAGTCTGTTATTTAATTTACATGTATTTATATAGGTTTTACAATTTCTTTTGCCATTAATTTCCCGTTTCATTGCACTATGGTCAGATATTATGCATGGTATGATTTCAATACCTTTGCATTTACTTAAGAATGTTTTATGGGAAAATATATGGTCTGTTTTGGAGAATGTCCCATGTGCAGCTGAGAAGAATGTGTTTTGATGTGGTTGGGTGGAACACTCTGTAAACATCTACTAAGTCCAATTGCTCACAGGTATGATTCAGTTCTGTTATTTCTTTGCTGACTTTTTGTCTAGTTGATCTATCTCTTTGTGACAATGGGCTGTTACAATCTCTTGTTATAAATGTGTTTTTGTGTATTTGGTTTTTCATGTCCATTAGTATCTGTCTTATATAGTTGGGTGCTGCTATATTTGGCACATATATATTTATAATTGTTAGTTCTTCCTCTTGAATTTTACCACTAACAAGTATGTAGTGACCTTCTCTATCTCTTTTAATCATTTTAGGTTTGAAGTTCTCATTGTCTGCAAATGGAATAGATACCCCTGGTTTTTTCTGGGTGCCTGTTGCATGGAATACTGTTTTCTATCCTTTGACTTTTAATCTATGAGTTTCCTTTTGGGTAAGATGTGTTTCTTGTATACAGCATATTGTGGGGTCCTGTTGGTTGATCCATTCTGTCAATCTATTTCTTTTTATAGGTGAATTGAGGCCATTTATATTTATGGATAGCACTGATATGTACTGGCTCGACTTTGCCATGTTATGTTCCAGTTGTTTCTTTCTGCTTTTCCTCTTATTTAATTGCTTATCCTACCTGGATGTTTCTTTCTGCTGTTGTTTTGGGGATTATAGTCATTTTTATCTCTGTCTAGTATGTCCTTCAGTACTCTTTCTAGGGTTAGTTTGGTGGACATGAATTTCCTCAGTTGCTCTTTGTCATGGAAGTATCTTGTTTCTCCATTAAATTTGAATGAAAGTTTTGCTGGGTATGTCAGTCTGGGTTGAAGATTGTTTTCTTTCAGGGCTTGAAATACCTCACTCCAAGCTCTTCTTGACTTGAGGGTTTGTGCTAAAAAGTCTGTCATGATTCTAATGGATTTTCCTTGATACATGAGTTTTGTCTTTTCTCTGACATCTTTTACTCTTCTGTTTTTATGCTGTATGTCCAAGATCTTAATTATTATGTGTCTGGGTGTGGATTTATGTTGATTGTGACTGTTTGGTGTTCTATATGCATCACTTATCTGCATATCAGATTCTTTCCCCATGTTTGGGAAATTTTCTGCTATTATTTCTGTAAATACCTTATGTATGTCATTTTCCTGGACTCCTATATCTTTGCTAATGCCCATTATTCTTATATTGTTGCTCTTTGGCATCATCATGAAGCTTCTGGATTGTCATTTCATGCTGCTTTGTTATTTTTAAAAGTTCTATCCTTTCCTGATCACTAACTGTGATCCTGTCCTCAAGGTCTGCAATCCTATCCCTAGCTTCCTTTGGGCGGTTTTGTCCACTTTCAATAGAGTTTTTTATTTCTTGGATGTCTCTTTGAGTTTGTTTCATGAATTCTGCTTGTTTTCTATATTGTTCATTCAAAGTTTCAATCAGTTTCCCATGCTCATGTACTTTTCTCTCTAGTTCTTCTTTAGCTTCATTCAACAACTCTTTTACTAAAGTTGTTATTTCTATCTTTACGTGGGAGAGTACTTCAAATTTGATCTCCTCTATAGCCTGATGCAGTTGTTTTTTTATTTCACTGGCTATCTCTTCAGAGATTCCTGGTGTGTTACTTTTGGGGTCCTCTATTTCAATGTCTCTTATACTTGCTTCTGGTGAACTATATATTTGAGACTGCATTTTGCTTTTCTGTTTTGTCATTTTCACTCTGCCTGGTGTTTTCTATGTGTAGGCGGGTATCACACATTCTTTTCAGACACAACAAAGTCTTACAGTTAGTTGGAGGGGGTTTTACTACTGGCCCTATTTATCCTCTGTACCCCTCTATTTTAGAGGTATACTCACCACATTAATACAGTCAATCTGGTGTAGTCCAAAGTTCACCACCTGGGAGCAAAGTTCCAAATTTTTTCACTCTAACTGGATACCGATGAGATCTTCTGCTGTTCCAGGTGTGAGGGCGGGCCCATCTGTAGCAGTCCAGGGCAGTTTTCAGTCTTGAGCGGACCTCCTCGATGTTCCCGGTGGCAGGGCAGGCCCACAGGGGAGGTTCAGGGTAGCCAACCCCTGAGGCGGGTTTGCACTGAGTTCCAGGTGGCAGGGTAGGCCCAAGGTGGAGGTTCTGGGCAGCTTACCCCTGATGCAGGCTTCCGCTCAGTTCCCGGAGGCAGGGCAGGCCCATGGAGGAGATCCTCCCTTATTTCTTTAAGGTATCCAAAAATAGGTCCTATGATGATTTCCCTGTTTCTTTTCAGCCTGACCCATGATGCAAATGTTCAACATTAACTCTTAAACACTTGCTACTTCATGCAATCCCAAGGAATACAGAGGTGAATTGCTAATCTAGAAAAAAATGGGATTTAGTAGAGGTATCCTTGGAATTTCTCTCCTTTGCTCCAGACAATTTACTAGAGTAGATTTCCATAATGCCTTAAGCAAAACTTTAAAAATAAGTACTTCCATTTATCTACAAAGATGACTTTCCTGAGCTTTTATCAGAGCCTCGATTCTGAGACTGCTTTCTTAAGACTGCAGATCATAAATTTGCTGTTATCTAGCCTGTGTTGCTTGCCATCGTGACCAATATGCATTGATATGAGATGGTTAGTTCAGTTCTCATGGATGTTGGGTAGTTTTGTAATGCTACAAATATCTAGGCTGCGGAGAGTAGAACCTGTGACCTAAATTTTGCAGGCCCAGTTAAACTGATATACTAACAACCTCATATAATCAGAGTACCTATCTTAACCTCAGGGAAGGACAATGACAATGTTTTTCCAATAAAGCATGATTATCTCCTTTATTCAAGTGTATATAAAGAACTAAAATTACTATACAGTATTCTAGGAATAAATATTTATACAAAAATCTATAGGTACAAAAGTGTAGAATAATACACTATAGTGTACGAAGTGTAGAATAATATTTGTGCAACAAAAGAACACACATAGTACATATAGTCAATGGTGTGCAGAGAGATCATGATATTCAGAAAATGAGAAATGATTTGGGTTGGTATTATGAAGGATGATCTGTTGGACAGTTAAATCCTGAACTCCAAAAGAGAGGACAGAATTTACTTAAATGTAAGGAGGCAGGAAGAATCAACATGTTTTACTGTGAGAGTGAGAGTTGCGATTTTCTTTTTAATTTGCTTTCTTACCAGGATTCAGCCCATTGTAGGGAATGCACTTCACTGCACATAAGGCAGCAACAGGGACAGAATGCAAACATTTTCCCTCACCTCAGGGGAATGTTTCAAAACACTCTCTTGGAAAGGAAACTAATTTATTTGGTTGCTAATTATTTTGGCTCTGGTTTTAATGAGCCATTCACTGTAAAAGATAAAGAGAATAATCAGACCTTTTTTCCCTCTCTTTTTGGGTGAAGTGATAAAAAGGTTATGGAAGAATAGCATGTAATAGTTATGACCATGGATTCTGATGCCAAGTTCTGTGTTTATCTGTATCTGCTTATTAAATGTATGACCTCGATCCAATTGTTTGGTCTTGTCCACACCTTACAGTCCTTATTCATAAAGTAAGAATAATAATGGTACCCATTTAAAGTTTTAAATCACAATATTATTAATATTTTTATTGTTGTTACATTGTTATCAGCCTGGAAACCGGAAAAACAAATAGTGAGTAGATGCTATAAACAGATGGATCACAGAGCCTTCCAAATAATTTCAGGGAAATTGCCTAGGAAATGTGTCCATGTGTGTGTGTGTGTGTGTGTGTGTGTGTGTGTGCCTGTGTGGGGGGGCACTGGTATGTAGACACATGGGTGTGTGTACCCTGAAGAAAGATGGGCTGGGGTCTAAGCTAACTTCTACTTTGGCAATGTCCGTTGAGAGAAAAACTTCAAGAAAAATTTTGCTTTTGTTTCTACTTTTGTGGTTATTAGAGAAGGAACCCAGGGCTGCATACATGTTAGATGTGATAATTAACTGTCACATAAGTAAGAAATACCCAACTAATTGGGTCAGCATAGCTCTGGGTGTAGCAGGAGGGATTTACTGAAAACAGAAGACCCACCCTGGGGGTGAGTGGCACCAGTCATAGGCCTGTAGCCTGAATGAAATAAAAGGGGAACAAAGACGTCTCACTTCTGTTTCTTCAGGGAAGCTCTAGTGTTCCTTTCACCCTGGACATCATCTCCTGGATTCCATTGTGGATGTCTTCCTCATATGGATTTGTATGGGACACTACAGTGAGATACAGTCTTGATATTTGACCAGATGCTTTGGACTTCAGCATGTAGACAGCCCTTCCATCTACATACCTGACTCTGAGGCAGCAATTCTGTCTACCTTGTAAATCCATATAGGTTTACTTACCTTGCATTAAGTCTGTTTCTCTAATGATCACCCACTGATACGCTAGCCAAGTATTCTACCACTGAGCTACACCTCTAGTGCAAGAGCATTTAAAAAATATATATATCTCCATTAGTTGATTGCTTTATCTTTGCCTAATGGATAAACCTACTTTTTCTGTATTCAGGGACCAGTCAATTGCTCTGCAACTCCTCTGGGGCAGAATATTATCATATTTGCCTTAGTGTTTCCTATACTAGTTGATAGTAAAAGAAGAAGCAAAGGGTATTAATACCACAGGAACTTGATTTGTCTCTGTCAAGTTTTTCTAGTGTGAAAACTATAAACCCTGAAAAATAAGCAATAAATTATTGAGCAAAAAAACAAATCACACAACACTTGTTTATACTGGACATCAAAAGGTTGGTGTTAGAGGAGGCAGCAAGATTTCTTTTGGAAGAAATACTTGTTTCTTGGACAATTGAACTGGTGTGGTGCTATGCTCTGCTGGCCTTGGAACTCACAGAAACATTATCTGAGGGCTCATAAGAAAGCAGAATCTCAGGCTGTGTTCTAGGTCCACAGAGTCACAACTTCCATTTTCAAAGTTCAGAGACTCCTGTGCATAATAAACTTTAAAAAACTCTGCTCCAGTGGGCTTTCATGGGTCACATACCTTCCCAGAGTGCCTACCTCAGAACTCTGGAGTGGTGACATACTCTAAAAAGTTCTGCTTGACATTTATCTACACAGGAGAAGGATCTTAGAAATCAGATACAATGCTAATGAGTGTGGCAATTACAGATAAACTTTCTTCTTTTAAGTTAGCAATTGAAGAAATATCCAAAGAAATGTGTGTGATTCTTCGTCTTAAGATCTTTCAAACTCTCAGAGGTCTGGAAGTGAAAGATGACTCTGGGATGTGCCATAAACTTAGATTCCTTAGAAATTTAGATCAAAGGTGAGAGTCATCAAAGTGTTTGTGGGCTCAAAGGCAAGGAGACATCAGTTCTGAAGGGGGAGGCGAGTGTTGAGACGGTTTTTGTTTTGTGCACCTTTATGGGGAAGAGTGCTTCTTGAGCCTTTGAACCTTGGAGACCTGCCAATTTGAGTGGAGGAGGTGGCATTTTCCTTTAGACTACAGAGTCTATCCTGTTCAGATCCTTAAGCATCAAGGTCAGACTTGTTCAGAATAACTGAATACTAATTGACTTGCTGGGCATTAATGTGCATTATCTTGTTTACACCAGTATTCTGCTTGGAGTTTGTAAATCATTCTCTCCAGCAGGTTTTGACAAGGATCTGAAGTTTGTTTCAGTTCTCCAAGAGTTGGGTGAATCTCTAGCTATACTAGAAGGCTAAAAATTAGAAAGAATGAGAGAGGAGGGACCTCTTTTGCACATTTTGTATCATGAGTAATTGTTACAATTGACAGGGATTGTGGAGTCTGCATTTACCTCCAGGTAAGAAACAGCCTGGCCATATAATTATGTTAATGCTTTCCAGGGATTTTTTTTTTTTTTGCCAGATGTACACAGGTTGTTTCTTGCTTGAATATTCCTTTAGTAACCAACCAGCATACAGACAAACATATACACACTCATAAAACAAGGCACCGACTGGTTGGCACACTCATAAAGGACATGCAAGGTCACCCCTGTGATTTGAATGGCTATAGCTTGCCATGGTCCATTTCTCATTATAGTGGGTGGTCTTCCAAATATACAGATGCTTTCCTGCAGCTATTACCTTGGCTATCATGGAAGTCTCAAGAAGGACATGCACATTTCCTTTATATTTTGCTCTCCTTTTGGACTATATGAACAATAGTCCCATTGTGGTTAATATTTTTTTTCCTGCTAAGTAGCTACAGGATCTTGAGCGAGTCACTGAACTTCAATATTTTTTATCTACATAAATAAAGGTATATACTCAGTAGCTGTAGCCTGGATCCAGTGTTTTTGTCTGATTCTAGGTAGCAAAGTGGTTACCAGCTGCATTATTGCTCATTTTAGACATTGAGATTGGAGGAAGCTGTAGTGCTATGATGAAAACTATAATGAGTGACACTAGAGGCTTTGTTTGAAGTTCCTGATCTTCACTTCCTGTGCATCTGACCTTCAGCAGATCTTTTGGGTCTTCAGTTTCCTTATCTGTGAAATTTTAATAAAGGTTCCATCTTATCCTCTCTGCAGGTCTGTGGGACATCTTGTAAAGTGCTGTGCAGGGCAAAGGATGAGAAATTATCAAGGTCTGTCTGATCTATCCTTTCAACTAGGGAGATGGCAGTGAGCTAGCCGCATCCTAGCAGCATCTTCAGTAACTGAAGTCCTTACAGATGCACACTCCTGGACCACACCTCAACACCACTAACTCAGAATTTCCAAAGGAGACCTCAGGCATAGGAAATGCATGTTAGTCAAGTTTAAGAATCATTGACCTAAACACTGAAATCTTACCATGCTGTGATTTCAACTGCAATCATTCTTTGTACATGATAGGATGTCCCTTCTGATATCTGATGCCTGAAGGGTCTTGTAAGACAGAACAGTCAGTAGGGATCTGTCTGGATGTAGCCTTTTTATTAAGCTTAACAAATAAACTTTCTGGCCATGATTCATGTTTTTTTCCCAGTTGTTAAAGGGGAGGAAACTGTTCAAACAAATTTTCTGTGAGCTGCACATTTTTGGGAATGAGGTATGTTTCAAATGGAGCTACATACAGCTCCTTGTAAGTTCCACTTTTAAGCAATAACTAGGACATAATTGTACTTTATGTTTTGCCCTTTTAAACATTGCAGTGATAGAGAATGGAAGCAGAAGAGAAGTCAAGAGGGACAGCATAAGTAGGTTTTTACTTAGATATTCTAGTTGTCAGAGTCTGGAATTGGCAAAGGCCACATTCTGTGCTTGGGAACAGCTGTGGGACTAGTGCCTGGAGTTTATGCAAATTGCCTTACAGGTGAGGAAGGCTAGTGAGGTTCGGTCTTCCCTTCCCAGTTCTGCCCTAGTTTCACGGTATCTGGGAAGAACTCAGCAGATATTTCAGAGCTACATACAGTCTCAGGGCCATTAAGAACTTCAGAGGAGGGGACAGGTAGAGGACTGGGAATTGAAAAACCTCCATCCAAAATATGTGAGCTGGAATAAAAGAAGCAAAGCAAATTCTCAGGAGGTGGCCTTTTTTATTTGTCTTTATTCATTTCACTTCAGTTTGTCAGTGAAATGAGATAAGAACATCTGTCTCCTGCTAAACAGGAGCCATGTTCTTTCAGGTAAGAGTGATAATGTTGGAGGAACGTATATCTGCAAACTTGCTTTAATCTATTTCTGGGGTAATGGACTTGCACAGCGGCCTCAAGTGTTGCTGTTAATAGCTTCTTGCTTTTCTAGCAGAAATACACAAAAGCTGTTTTCAGATGTATGTTCACTTTGAGGAAAAGAACAACAGAACCTTCTCTGAGAAAAAAAGGAGAGGGAGAAAAAAAGACTAAGCCCTTTCTTTAATCTGGCAGGGAAGAAGAAGAAATTACCTCAGTGCATGCTACTGCTAGTATAATCAGCAGTGTCAGTGAAAAAGTTAGTTTCTTCAAGGCTGAACAACGTTTGGGACACAAAATTTGGAGCTCTGCATTTCCCATGTTTCTTTAATACTGTGAGGTTTGGGTGCCGGAGAAAAGTCTAAAACTACTAGTGCCTAATCATTCAAAAGCAAACAACAGAGATGGAAGGGGCCTTCTTTTGCCTGAAAGGAAAAAAGAAATATGAAACCTTAATGTCTTCATTTCTAAACTGTAAATCAAAGCCAGACTTTGGACTATTGTTTTTATTCTTATGTTTAATAGGCAATGTGGAGACATGGTAATGCATTTAAATGCTGTAAAGGAAACACATTGAAAAGCTGCTCTCTTCCAACCCTGGCTCTAGTATTCCAGTTCCCCTTCCCTGAGGCAGCCCCTGATGTCAGTTTCTGCTGGATCCTTCCTGAGCTACTCTCTGCATAACAAAGTGCTCACTCTCACACACATACACCTTTTGTGACTGTCTCTCCCCTCATTTAACTTAAATAGTTGTATTCCATGCATCTTTTCCTGATTCTTTTCCCTTATAAAGATGTCTTAGAGATTATTTCATTTCAGAACATAAAGACCAGTCTTCTTCATTTTAATAGTTGTGCAGATGTATTCTGAGGAATGTCTTATACCTTACTGATGCAAGACTGGGCTTCTTTTGATTCACATGCCACTGGAATTTGGATATGAATATTCCTATATGTATATACCATACAATATTTCTGTATCTTAAACTGCCATCATACAAATTGATTCTCACATCTCTCATCTTCTGTGGTTGTAGGTTACTCACAAACTGAGCAGAAAACTTTAGCTGTATTTTAGTTTCGAAATATTAAATGGAGCTCAGAGTGAATTGCTGATTACAGGATACAGGGTTTCTTGTGGTTTTATTAGCTACTACTAGCCCAGTTGTGCTTCCACGTAGCCAATAGATCAGTTCTTGAGCAAATATGACCCTTTCTGATACAGTGGTAAGGTCACAAAAGTCATCTTAACAGCATGAAGAAATCAATTCCAAAAAATAGTGTAGTACCACCTCTGACTTACGGCTTTCTGAATACATAGAATTTCTGCCTCTGCATTTACAAGGTCATACATATGCATGCACAGGACCAAAGCTCCCTAGGGCTATGGTTTTCAAAACTCTGAATAAGTAGAAAGTGAAACACATTTAGAGTGAGACTGAAAGCTCTGGAAATATTGGAGCTTTGCACTTATATTTTTAAAATAGCAAGCATATTTTGGGAATGAGTAATCTAGTCATGTAGAGATGGTAAGATAAACATACTCATGAGATGCAGGGCCATTCAAAGATACCAAAGTTGCAATTAAAAGCTGGAAGCTTCATACTTTGGTAGAAAATTTAGAGGATATTTATTCTTTAGTAGTTAAAGGAAAACCAAGGAGAGGTAGAAGGTACCGAGGTGAAAAGGACATGGCTTGACAATGAGATTCATTCTTTAATCTTTTTTCCTTGCTTCTATTATATAATTTTCGTTAGATTTGAGTCAGAAAAATCCAACTCAAACTTAGGAAAAAAGAAAATCTATTTGTTTCACAAAACTGTATATGGTTCACGGGGTTTGAGAAATGTTAGCACACCTAGTTCCTCTTAACCACACAAACTTTTATCTGCCTATGTGGGCTTTATTCTTGGGCTTCTAATGATAGCACAGTTCATGCCAGTGGCTGCTGTCCTGAGATTTCCCAGGCTCCAGGCTGAAGACATAAAAGTTCATCTCCCATTAAAAGTTCAAATGAATGTCCAGGGTGGACAAAGATTTAAAGCCAGGGCGATCTTAATGGACTAATGGAATAAGAACTTGGTGCTCCCAAATTAATAAATGTCCAAAACAACTTTTCACAAAGACATAGGACTTGGCGCAATTTCTGGTCATCTTTCTTTCCTCATTTATAAATTATGATTGAACTTGAAAATATGCTTGCCATCATTCAAAACCAATTTCACTTATTCCCCTTTTTCTTTGCTTTTTCACATTTATTGAGAATTTACTCTAGGCAGGCATTCTCCTATTCTCTACCCTTGACTCTTTATATTTTAATATGAGAATCAGGTATGTGTCTAGAAGTGAAAATATGTCATAAATAATCTAAGAGACATAAAGAGAAATAGCTACACAAGAATGTAGAAATTAATTTACTTATGATAATGACATTTGATTCCAGTTTGAAACTTGACAGGAGTTTGATAGGTGTTTGGATTGGATAAATGAAATAGAAGTGTGAAACTGAAATTAGTGAAAATGAGAAAATACAGTGGGAAATTCACCTTACATATTTATTGACTTACTAGGGTCATCTACACTAAGACTGTATTTCCCAAGAGGCCTGAGGTAATATAGAGACAGATTAAAAGGTGTTAATCAACTAATGTAACCTGGGAAAGCATGATTTTTAAGCACTTATCAAGGAAATGAATTAGGACATAAATGCTGATGGATAATTAGGCGATAATTTTAATGTGTAATTATTAAGGAATGAAAATATCTGACTTAGCTAAACCAAACTAAATCACACAACTACCATCACCACTAGAAAAGGACCCTAGTAATTTGTAGCATATAGTCCAAAAAACATAGAAATAAGTTTAACAAAGGAGATTGGATTTTTCTGTAAAACCTAGAAACTTAGAAACCTCCCTGTGATGGATTATGTGCTCATACCTGAAGTCATAGGAATGAAATGGAAGTCCACTTAAAGCCCTGGGGTTCTCACATTCTCACATTTTGTTTTATTTCAATGACTGTTCTATGAAGTGACTTTACCTCAAATGAAAAATTACTCCTATAAAATAGTTGATGCTGATTAGGAGAAAAATATAGTGAACCTGGGAACTACTTTATACAAAAAGAATTCCATTCTTTACAAATCTGAAGGAAAATGAACAGTCCAGAATTATTAGGGAAGAAACCCTAGATTTATATTCTTCTCACGAATGCCAAAGGGCATCAAAGAAATTACTGCTGTGAATACACAAACTACTGGAGCAAGAGAGAGTTAACTAAAAACCAAACAGTGAGTCTTCTCACTCTACTTTTCTTATTCTGTTCTTTTCTGAAGAAAACTCTTACGAGAGTATGTGTGTTCACTTTTTAAAGGACAGTTAATTACAGTCTTATTTAGAAATAAGAGAGTGACCTACTTTACCTTTACAGTTTCTTCTAGGACTTCTGTGTTTTCTATTAAATGGTTTAGACATTAAATAGCATTAGGGAACTAAGTAAGTATTCCTGGCTCTAACACAAAAAGGAAACAAATATTTCAAAGAGGAAAATAGAGGAGAGATTTCCCTTTTAATGTTTACTTTTCAAAGGAATGTAAATAGTATTGTGACTTTCACACTGGAAATGAACATCCCTTTACTGAAAAGATGCCAGTGAATTCTTGATGTAAAATCATATAGGAAAAGTTTGGAATACATACCAGGAAGAACAACCCATGTTAGTCATTGTGGAGTCTGGTAAAAACATAGTCACTCCTGCTCAAGTGGTTTCTAGACTAATGGAAGAGACGATTTAAACAGATTTGGGTATAGGATGCCGGGAAACATCTGTCACTGGAGTTGAGAAATGCTATATAGACCCTGAAAAATGGGAATATTTTTCTGGCAAGAAATGGTGAGAGTGGGCCTCAAAATGGAAGGGACAATGGAAATGGGGCAGCACAAGGAATGATGGGAATGTCAGTCCTGCTGAAAGAGTAAGTGGCATAGTAGTGGGGTGACTTATCAAGGAATTGACATAAGTAAAGTGTAGTGAAAATCTATGTAGCAAACTCTGGTTCATCTTTGGAGAAGGAAAGGGACTGACTCATAAGGGAGGAAGTGTGGACAGGGCTGGTTTAGGATCCTACCTTCTAGACTGTCCTGTTATACTGCAATAGAAGGGAAATGCGGCTGGTAGGGCTATCAGGAAATAAAGAGAAGAGAGTGAAGATTTTCTGAGAGCAGCAGAGTCTTATCTTTGAGATTCAATCTTTAAGTTTGGTCTTTCAAATCTTTTTTTTTTTTTTAACGTGGAGCAAACTCTTAGTTTCACACTCAGCACCAATTACCACATCTCTCCTATTTACAAGTAAATAGAATATTTTATTGAGTAGAACTTTTGTGAGGTTCTTTGATACATGATTAGTAATTTTCAAATCAACTAATAATACATATCATTATCTCCATTTTATAGACAAACAGACTAGAGCTCACAGAATTTAAGTAACTGCCCAAATAATACAGATGCTCAGAGTCAGACAGGGCTTAATCTTGCCAGTCTTGTGAGAGAGTCACTTTTGAGGTGAATCCTCCAGTGCCAGGCAAGCCTTAGGAGAAGTAGAGTCCAAGCTAATCCAGGACTGCAACCACATAGAAAACTTCAAGTAGAAATCACCCAACCAACTTCTTCCTGAATTCCTGATAAGAAAAATAAGAGATAATAAGGTGACTATTTTGATTTTAAGCCTAATGGTCTAACTATGTCCTCTGTTTTTGAAGCAAATCAAACATCACACTCATGGAGAAATTGTATAGTGGCCTCATTCATTGGGAGTCATCGGTCAGAACTTTTTCCTCAATCATCTTATCCTTGTTTAGTGAGCTGCAAAATACCATAGTGTTAGAGTTCAGAATTATCCCTAAGACTCAGCAAAATGGATTTCTACTCACCAAGGCTGAACTTGTTATGGTCTCTACTGATTCTCTCACCTGTCAGTAGCAGACCAGTAGTAAGCTTCTAATACAAGGCCACTCTCCAGGGCAATCTGTCAGTAGATTGCTTGGGATCATTTCTGTCAATGAAGAGATCTCATTTTGCTAGGGCATCATTTTCAGTCTTAAAATTACATAACTCCCATCTCCATTTCTGTTATCACACCTCAGGTGGGCTTTGACACCTTTACACTCCATTATAAGGGCCATTGTAATTGCACTGGTCCACCTGGGTAATTCAGAATAATCTGTCTAAAGGTCTTTAACTGAGTAACATCTGGAAAGTCCATTGTGTCATGTAAGGTAATTTGCAGGTTTTGGGGATCTTCTTAGGCTCCACTGTTCTATCTGCCATAAAGGTCCTATTGGCATGTGGAGGGTAGAAGTCTGGGATGGGGCTGAACATCTTACTGTGAAATGGATGGGTCCTGCCTCAAAGTATCTGGCAAAAACTCATTTTACAATAGAACAGTAATACACAGGCAAAATGTTTACCCCCAGATTCAATGGATTTAACTGGCCTTTCTCAGCTTGAAATAGGCATGTATACAATTTTTCAATACAAATCAGTCATTGATTTTTTGAATTAGAAAAAAAGTTTCTATATAAAAGCATATAGAATTGAAAAATGGTAATAAATTTAGTAAAAATGGCAGTTTCTCCCAAATTTTGACTGTGATTTCCTTCTACTTGGTGATATTAGATAGTTTTGCTGAGAACAAAAATGTATTATAACACAATAGAAAATATGTTAAACTTTGTTAGAAAAAAATTAAACATATTAAGCTACTTAATCCAAAAGAACATACATAGGCCCCAAGATTGCGTACAAAAGCAGAGCCTTTGAGGAAGATGAGAGTGTCGACTGCAGAATGTGGCTACAAGTGCTTGAGAAGCCAAGAACATAGATGGAATTTAATGAACAACAGTACAAGGAACCAGTGGGACTGAAAGGTACAGATATCACTCCTACTAGTAGCCTTCATTACAGGTCCTTCCCCATATTAAGGAACGACATAAATGAAAACAAGATTCATGCAAACAAGAGAGTATTAATCAAGAGAAAATCAAATAGTTCCAGAATAAACCTCATGTTGGGGAAGCTAGTTTGGGGAGCAGTTTACGGTAAGTTTTGCAGTTTAAAAAGATGTTATTTATTAAGGGAAGAAATGTGCGTTGCAGATATGCAAGATGTAAGACTACATGCTTCGGAATTTGTTGACTACTTGTGAATCCCTTTGTCTCCCACTGCCTCAGTTGTCTCCTATCTTACACAAGCACTATATTTCTGAACCCCTGCTGCTCCATGGAGAGTGGCTATGAAAAAGAATTTTCCATTCTATATTTCTGTAAGTGTCCTTGGGCTTTATCAAATGAATGGACATGGAGCTGCCATTGCAAATTTCAAAAATTTGTAGTCAGCAAGTACATTTCGAAACCACTGTTATGATTTATATCTTGATGTTCCCCCAAAACCTTATGTACTCATAGGTGGGGCTTAGGGGAGGTAATTGGATCATGGGATGTGATACTCATTAGTCTACTGGTGAATTTTTAGCCAAGTGTGATGTTGAAATTTGAAGACTGACAAGGGAAGGTGGGTCACTGGGGACATAGTCTGGAATGGTCTATCTCCCTTCCTTCTCCTCTGGTCTCTCTTTGCTTCCTACTGCCATGTCATGAGCTATTTCTCCTATGCCATGCACCTCTGCCATGCCTTCTTGTCTTGGAGCCAGCTGAGTATTGACTAAAACCTCTACAAACTGTGAGGCAAAATCAACCTTTCCTGCTTTATCAGAGAAAGGTATTGTGTCTCAGGAAAGTAAAGTATAACAATCACATTTTTGGAGATAATGAATATGCACAGATAGATTTCTACTTCCCCATGTCTGGTGAATGCACAGTGAAAATATTAACCTCTTGATGCAATATTTTTCTCAATTGAGCATATGTTTTCAAAAGTCCAAAGTACTTCTTCATCTATTCTTTCTTATTCAGATAATTCTAAAATATCCGTATGGTCTGACATGATAAGTACTGTTTTCTATACACAAACCTGCTTGAAATAATCGCTGAAGAATTTGAAAATTAGTTTATTTTATATTTCCTATAAAATTTCAAGCCAGTGTTATGAAGTACTACATTTATTATCAGTTCTTTGGATCATTAGCAGATGAAGTTCATGAAAGACTTAATGGTGAAATAATTCAATTTCTGAAGGTCCTAAAGGGACCATATTCAACTGATAAAGAACCCAAACCCACCTGCCTCAAGTCAAAGCAAACTCTGATTAAAAACAATCAAAATAAATTTTAGCTTTTAACTTTCAAGAGCCAGACAATTAAGTTTTGAAGTTCCATTCCTTTGGATTTGTATGTTTTTTTGGATTTAAAATTGAAAGGGAATTTAGTCTGATATTTTCTCTCTAGGATTGTGATAATAACAATGGTTTTACATTCATTGTTGGTTCATCACTGTGTTGGCATTTTAACATTGGAATATCTTCAGGTTGTCATTTAATCTCTTTATAAGATCTGTGACATGCTATTTGGGGTACCATTACTGGATCTGATTTGGGAACCAATGTAGATAGAAGACTAAAATTGATTTTCAACATTGGGTACAGAGTGGTATTTATTATATTAATGCTTCTTCTGAAAAGTTTTAGATGTTGAAGTCAGTTCTTAACTACTCTCCCATTGTCCCCAGATAATACAAAAATAACAGTGGCCAGTCTTTGGAGATTGGTCTTGGAAATTGAGTGTTGGGACCTGTCCTTGTAGATGGTTCTTTTCCTCTGAAAAGTAGTGAAAGTTATAGCAGTAGCCAGCCATTGGCTTAATATTTAAGCTCAATGGTTAAGAGAGAAAAATAAAAACTGGTAAATGTTAGTAGTGAATACTTTTCAACTCCTAATGTTTTCTTCCATAAGGAAGAAGGTCAAATAACATTATGCCTACTCTTTCATGTTTATTTATGCTAGCCCAGGGCAGGACAAGAAAGCCTGTTGTATAGTCCAGATGTAAGTCCTTTGTCTTATACATCATTTGAAAATTTGTAGTTGCTCTCGATTTGTAGTTTTTCTTTTTAGTCTCTTAGCAGTGACTGTATAGAACAAAATCTCTAGTTTTTTGTCCTTACCCTTTTTGTCTCTCTTGTTATATTGCCCAAGCTGACCTTAAACTTATGATTCTCTTACTTTAGCCACCCAAATTGGTGAGATCACAAATGTGTGCCATCATACTCAGTGCAAAATTTCTAAATTTGATGAAGTCTAACTTTTAAATTCTTCGAGAGTCAGATTTTTGGTATGTTTACAGAATCTTCACTAAACTCTTGCTCATTCAAGTTTTGTCTGTTTTTTTTAATAAGAATTGTTTAATTTTTGTTGTACATTTAATTTTATGCTGTATACCTGTAATCAGTGTTGAGCAAGGTATTGCATAAGGTGAGATGTTTAGATCAAGCTTTGCTTTTTAAAAGTTGTATATGTTGATATTCAGTTGTTTTAAAACAATTTGTTCAAAAGATTATATTTGATCCATTGAATTATTTGCACTGTAGAAACTCACCTGGCAATATTTGTGTGAATATATTTCTAGAGTTTCTGTTCTGTTTGTTTGGTTTGTATATTATTTCTTTCCTAATGTGAAACTTTTTCAAAAACAATACCTTTGTTGAGTGTTAAATTTATTTGCCTCTACTTTTTTCTCTTTCAAAATTGTTTTCACTATTCTAGTTCTTCTGCCTCCCAAATAAACCTTAGAATTATATTTTTAATATCTACAAAGTATTGTTCTAAGATTTTTATTGCTATTCTATTAAATTTATAGATCAGTTTTAGGAGAATTTACATCTTTATTATGCTAACTCTTGTAATCCAAGATTATAGTATTTTTTCCAAGTTAGACTGTCTTTGATCAGCATTCAAAAAACTTCTACATATAGTGCTTGTACATTTTTGTTGGACTTAATTTTTTGTAACTATAAATACAAAAAGGTATTGTTATTTTTAATTTGTTTCTAATTATGCATTGTTAATATATATGATAGATAGAAGTATGAACCTTTTATGTGGTGAACTTGTTAAGCTTAGTAGTTTTACAAGACTTTTTTGTAGATTCCTTGAGATTTTCTGCATAGCAAAATGTATAGTTCTTTAATGTGGATATTTTAATTTATTTATTTCCTTTATGTATTCTTATTTCTTTTTATTTAAACAGAGTTTTTGACAGACTTATAAACACTGGGTTACAAAATTATACTTGATGGTCATCTCATATGATAAAAGCTTGGTTAGTTGCATGAGTTGGGACCTTGAAAGTGTGTACTTGACAGTGAGATAAGGAAACTGAAAACATTCCTTCCCTCTCAGAGTGAAGCACTGCTTTAATTCCTCCCAGTTCCTTTAAGGATTAGTTTTGTCTTGATTTGCTTGTGACCTTAGCATTATACCAGGGTAAAAATTAAATCCTCTATGAAAGAAAATAATACAACAATAGGTTGTAAAGTATCCCTATTATTTTTATATAAATATCTAACACTCAACAGAAAATGCTTAAACACACTAGAAAGGAGAAAATATGGCCAAATTTTAAGAAGAATATTTAGTAGTTCCAGAGTAATAGTTGATACAAAAAGTGGAACAATCAAATATGGACTTCAAAGTAGCTACATTTAATATAATTAAATAATTAAAGAATGAAGATTTTGGAAAGAAGACTAGAAAAAATATAATAACTGAAAACCATAATATATAACATGCAAATTTAGAGATTAAATGGTTTGAGTGTATGTTATATTAGATGAATGGAAAAAAAAGCAAACTGAAAGAGATTTTAGAAGAAAATATCCCAAATGAAGCATACACTGAGAAAAAGAAAGAAAACATAGAAAATGACATAAGAAATACATAAAATAGTTGTGATACAGGTTTACATTCTGAATTTCTAGAAGGTAAAGAGTATGATTAGGGACAGAATTAGGAAAGGAAAAAGAATTTGCTTGAGATTTTTCCATTAGAGATGGAGAGTATTAAATCATAAATTTGGGACATTATAAACTATAAGAAGGATACGTGATGTCACAGTAAAGGTGCTAAAGATAAAAAAGGGTAAATTCCTGAAGCAAAGACTTATAAAAATGAGTAACAATCAGCATGTTGGCTGATTTCAACAGCAAGAGTGAAAAATCACAAGAAAGAGAAATATTATTCAAAAACAGAAAAGTACTCAAAAAAGTTGAAGTAATTCAAAATGTAGAATTCAAAATCCAGCAAGCTGACTTCAAAAATGCCAAATTACTGGGGATGCTTGTAGTCAAACAAAAATAAAGATTTATTAACACTGAATAAGGAGCTAAAGGAAGGGTTTGGGATTAGGGTTTATGAATTCATTGGTTATGAATCTCTCTTTTAAGACATAATCATTTTATCATACAAAGTTAGGTTTAAAAGTGACTATTAAAGTAAAAAAATTAACAATACGTGCTTTTTAAAAGGTTTAAAAACTACAAGTATCCTGTGTATTGTACTAAATTAAATACTGCTAAGTACTATCTAAAGTCCTGCTTTTAAATTTTTTTGTTTTTCCATACTGGGGAAAATTTGCCTACTATCTCATTCAGATGTCAAGATATTATTAGAAACATATACATCAAATATTTTAACATATCCTTTTTTAGGATGCATAAATATCACCCACAGATAAATGTGGCATTTATGCTGCTTCTACATTTTTATGTCTCACAAGCACAGGGATTCTGACATATTTTATTTCATAAGTTTCCACTTTACAAGACAAATGAGTGTACTGTGTATTTATAATGCTTCATTATTCAGTGCATTTTTGATATGACTAAACTTCTTTTATGAAGCATCATTTAGAGCCTAATCTTCCATTTATGATCTTACATGACTGATGAGTCAAAGGATTTTCCACATTCTAGTTCCTAGTATTTTATTAGTGCATGTTTGCAGGTGCATAATGATTCCATTTAATGGAGAAGTTGTTACAAATCTTAATCCTTTTTCCTTTTTCATTTACTAACACACCTTCCCTGCTTCTTCCAATTCTTGGTTCCTCTTATAGTTTGAGTCTGGATGTCCCCCAAAGCCTCATGCAGTCATGGAGGTGGGATTCTAGAGTCTGTGAGTGACTCGTGGTCCAATACTGAGATTATGGGTGTGACTGTTGCACCCAAGTGGGTGTGGCCTACATGCAATATAAGGGACAGAGACTTTTCTCTGAGCTTCTCCCTTTTTTGTTCTTGTTGCTTTTGGTATCTACTGCCACCATGAACTATTGCCCCTGTGCCATGCCATCCTGCCTTGGAACCAGCTGAGTATGGACTGAAACCTCCAAAAATTGCAAGCTAAATAAACCTTTCTTTCCTTAATTTTGGGTGTTGGGTATTTTGTCTCAGAAACAAGAGAAAAGTAACCAAGACAGTTGGCTTCCCATTTGCAAAAGCTCTATTTTCATTTTTTCTGCCTCAATTTTTTCCATCCTCTTTGCCTTCCCTCCCTCTCCTATCCATCTCTTGATCACCCAACCTTTTGAAAAAGGCCTCCTTACTTCTTATTTGTCTGTCTTCTATTTTACTCTATCCCTGTATATCTATACTTAGACAGATATGCATATCTATACTTATATATATATAATATATATTTCTCATAGAAGAGAAACCATGTAATATTTAAGCTTGTATGTCTGACTTATTTCACTTAATATAATCTCAGTGTGCATCCATTTACTTGCAAATGCTTCAAGTTATCTTTCTTTGTGGCAGAGTAATGCTTCATTGTGAATAAATATCATATTTTATTTATCCATTCAGCTGTTGATGGGCATATGGGACATTTCCTAGATTTAGCTGTTATGAATTGTGTTTCTAGCTCTTGATGTTGTACATTATATTCTCCTTTCTCTTCTTCTAGTCAAAACTGAAAATGTAGACACAAAGCCCTTTGCCCTTAGTTTGTGTCTAAAAACTGTTGCATACATGGAAAGTTTGACTGAGAGGAACGCTGAGTGCAAACAGTGGTCTGCACACAGTTTAGGTAAAACTGCTTATTTTTCAGTTTTATACAAACATAGGACAACATAAACACAGTAGAAAAGGCCATAGTAAAGTTTCCTGAAACTTCAATACTTTGCTAAATCAGCCTGTGATAAAGCATATTTTTTGAAGTGTTTAAAAATTTAATTTCAGATGGGAATTCAGAGATGCAAGGAAATGGAAGAACCAAGAGCTGAGTGTTATGAGGATGATGCCAATAACTATTACTGTACATATCAGCAAAACTAATGTCAAATTGCATTTTAGATAGGTGTAGAATTAAAGATACCTGACAAGAATAGCATTTAAATTGAGAGAGGAAAGCATGAGTTGGTGTTCTAAGTAAGACCCCTATGCTGTCTGGAAAAAGAGTAACAATGGCACGGAATACTATACTTAAATAAGCACAAAAGACAAGTTTTGATCTAGGGAAATTATGAAAAAGTAGAAAAGGAATGTGCAGCACTCAGGTAACAAAGGCAAATGAAATGCTAAAAGATAATCTAAAATTAGGTCAGAAGAAGGTGAAAAAGTATATAATATAGTAAAAAAAAAGACAATAACATGTAGAATTAATTTCAGTTGTGTCAGTTGTGACACTAAATCCAAATGAAATCCACGATGCCACTAAAAACAAAGATTGTGAGACCAAATTAAAACACAGTAGTATGCTTTTTGTAAATTATTACCTAAAATATAAGTTGTGGTAATTTGGCAGTTGCTGTTATTTGAACGTGTCCTCTTCAAAACTCAGATGGTACCGAATGATATATAAAGAGGTAGTTATGGCACAGGAGCTTTTCTACTCTTCTTACAAAAGGGCCATGATGGAGGGGCAAATCCTTTCTTGCCCCTCCTCCTCCTGCCACAGGACAGCACAGAGCTCCCCTCTGCAGAACACAACCCTCACAAGTACCAAGTGCCAGCCAGGATCTTCATCCTGCAGTTTCAGCCACCAGAACTGTGAGAGATAAATTCATGTTCTTTACAAATCTCTCCTTCTGTGGCATCTTACTACAACTACACAAGTGGACTAAGAAAGTATTACGGTGGGAAAAGATGTAATACAAATGCTAACAAGAAAGCTGATCTTGTTAGATTAATATAGATAAGAGTAAGACAAAAGATAAGCTGGGATATTTTGTGGCGACATGCTATGCATTTTAGGAGAAGATGAGTAATTCAAAACGTGCATGTTGTATAAAGAAATTATTGACAGAATTAAAAGGAAAAACAAACTCATATTTATGGAGGAGTTTAAGCATAATTTCCTTCTACTAAATATTTAAGAAACAATATCAATCTCAAAAGAAAGAAGAAAGCAAAAAAGGACATCTGTTTCTGACACTGAGGAAAGAAGAGAGGATGTACATAAAGCCAGCAGAATCTTGATAGCAACCCTGACAGGGACATAAATAAAAATAAAATAAATAAAAATTATAAATAATAAAAAAGTTATGAGTCACTCTTATTTATAAATATAAATGCAGACCTTTTAATCAAAATATTATCAAGTAATAACAAGCAGTACATAAAATGGTAACATACTATGCTAAGTTGAATTGAGTTTAGCAATAGAAGATTATTATATATAAAAATCAATCAAGGTAATTCATAATAGTAACAATAAAAAGAAAACTCATACAATATAAAGAGACTGAAAGAACAGTTTTGTGAATATTTATCATATATGCCTTACAGAAAAATCTAGCAAACAATGTCTATAAGAGATTTTTCTTATCTTTAATAAAGCTAATTTTTATAAAATATGATGAATTTAGTGACAGTGAGCCCTCTGAGACTGATGTCAAGATAGGGAGATCTATGAGTCCCTTCTATGCCATCAGGTTCTGCAGATTCAAACTAGTAGAGTAAGAAAAGATAACATAAATTAAATTTGGGGTGATAGTTGTGTGTCCACATCAAATTTAAAATCCAGTTGTGATGATCCAGACAGTTGTTGGAATTTTGGCTGTTACTGCATTGATTCTTTAAGTAAGTCTGGAAAAAATCAGTGGTTTCACAGTAATGCAATGTACCATACTCCAACTAATGAGAACGTGTTTCCTCTTCTCTTCGATTACATTTTATTAGTTCTGTTAATTCTTGCTATGTATATTTTGAGGGCATGATTTTAAGTAAATGTAGTCTTTCTTTTCTTTTCTCTTCTTTTCTTACCAGGAATCATACTCAGGACATTGCACTTGCCAGGCAAGTCATTATTTCCTTGCAAAATAAATTCATCGTTATTTTGAGGTCTTCCTTTGTATTCCTAATAATACTATTTTTAATAGTCTGTTCTATCTGACATATATAGTTAATTTACATTTCTTAAAACTTTCTGTGAGTTCATTTATTTTTTATTTTTATTGGTACTATCTCTCTGTCTATCCAACAATCACATTTGTCATAGGGAATTTGTACCTATTCATGATATAACCTGCTTCTCTTTTTCCCCATCTCCTTCCATCCTGTCAGTGCCTTTTCTCATTTATAAAGCATTGTTTCTATTTTATACTTCTTTTATCATTTTTCCCTTCCTTCCATTTTCCCTGACCATTCCTTGATTCCCCTTTCTTTTGAACCACTTGTTCCTATTTTACTATATCTATTATATTCTTTGACCCTTCCTTACACTTTCAGTATGTCACTACAAAGAAACAATGGGATGTTTACACATGTGTCCTATTTATTTAAGAGTATGGTCTTGGAGAAGGAAAAGATGGTGGATTTGTAGGCAACACTATACAGAGCCTCCCCTGAGAGAAACAACACATGCTGTAATAAAACACCCTGGAGAGGTCTGGAGAGAGGGAGATGGATCCTCTTGACCTAGGAAGAAACTAAAGGCAAAAGAGCTGGTCAAACATGCAGTCCCAGGATACATTGCAGAAGCTGAGATTAGTGGCCACAGCACTCTCCAGCTACCTGAATTTGCGCCACCACTACAACTGACCAGAGTGGCCTGAGCTCACAGCCACGACCAGCTGTGACTGGTCAGAGCAGCCCAAACCCGCTGGGGCACTCAAAACCGCGCCATTGTGACTAATCAGTCGCACTGAAGACCAAAGTTGGTGAGCCCATCAGAGAATGGAGCCGGCAAGGGACCTCCATTAAACCATGGTGAGTGCTGGAAATAAGACCCTCCACACAGGAAGGGTAGGACCAAATGGGACAACATGTTGGAATCGGGCAGGAGGAATGTGAAGTAAGAATGACAGTGACTTCAGTTGGTTGCTCCCTTTCCAGAGCAGATTGGTGGGATCTGCTTGGCCTGGGTCATGCCCCTGGTCAGGACCCAATAAGCTGTCCCAGACTGATTCCCCAAGGCATAGCACAAACTAACCCAGTGAAGGACCCCTAAGGTTGAGTGGCCCAATGGGGAGGGGCCAGCATACGCAGCCCTTGTCTACATCTCAACGACTGAAAGCAAACAGGAGAGGGCAGAACTCCTTTGCCAGCATGCTTCAGAAGAACCATAACCAACAAGGAAAGGGGTTGGGACCTCCACTATACACCTGTATGGAAGAAACCAAAAACATGACAAGAGAAAGAAACAACAAGAAAAAGCGCCCAGCCCCAAACCCTGAGAACATTGATCCAGGAGAAGGAAATACAAAAGAGACTGAGGGCAGCAAAAATGCAACATCAAACACAGCTTCAATGGACATTAAGAGATATCTTCGGGACCTTGTAGACGAGCTCAAAACTGAAATATTAAATCAGGTAAAGCAAGATATAAGTAGATTAATAAAAGAAATGCTAAGCATCTCTCAAGAAGACACAGGTGGAAGAAGGGAGGAACACAAAAAAAGGAGAGAAACATTTGATAAAGAATATAAAGAAAATATAGAATACATGAAGCAGATTCAAAGAGACTACCAGGAAATTAAAAGCTCCATTGAAATCTGGCAAAACTGCTTAAACGAAACTAAGGATAGACTATTAAAACTTGAAGACAAGTTTACAATGTGTGATCATAAAAGGAAAGATCTCTTAAAAATAACAAGGAAACAAGCAGTAACAATACAAAGGCTAGAAGATGACAAGAGAATCTATAATTTAAGAATAAGAAATGTGAATGAAGACACAGGTAAATTACAAAGGCTATTCAGGGAAATAATTAAGGAAAACTTCTCAAGCATAGGAAAAGAAAATGATATTCAGATATATGAGGCATACAGAACTCCAGCCACCTACAATCAAAACAGAGCTACACCCAGACATAAAATAATCCAAGATACGAGAAATTCAATATAAAAACAGAATATTAGAAGCCATCAGAGAAAAGAACAGATCACCTATAAAGGAAAATCCATTAAGATCATGGCAGACTTCTCAACACAGACCATCAGATCAAGAAGAGCTTGGAATGAAATATTCCAAGCCCTGAAAGAAAACTAATCTCCAGCTCAGATTGATGTATCCTGTAAAACTGTCACTAGAAATTAATGGAGAAACAAGATGCTTCCATGACAAAGAGGAACTGGGGAAATTTGTGACCACCAATCCAACCCTACAGAGAATACTGAAAGACATTCTAGAGAGAGAGAAAAAAAATACCAGGACTTCGGGAACAGTGGAAGAAAAGCTTCAATGAATGGGGCAGTCAGTAGAATGAAGGAGAAAAGTAGACAAACAATGGTGGAAAAATAGCATAGCAGAAATGAGGCAGAGAAGGTTGGCTATAATCTCTAACATAGATGGCCTTGATACACTAAAAAAAAAATACAGGCAAAGTAGATCAGGAAGTAGGGTCCATCGAGATGCTCTGTATAGGAACTATAATCAACCTGAGAGAGGGTTTGTGGACCAAAAATAAAATATGAGAAAACAATGCTCTATGTGACAGGGTGCCAGAGAGAAATAGGGGCAACTTGACCACCACCTATAAATAGGATGGAAAGACAGGATACTTATGTGCAGTAGAGAACTACTCAGCTATAATGAAGGAAAACTTTGGGGCTTTTGTAAGTAAAGGAATACAATTTGAGATCAAGTTCAGGAGTGAGAAGGTTTGGAACCACTTTTAGATAAATAGCAGGTTGCCCCCCGCCAATCTAAAAACTGAGGGAGTTGGTGAGACCCAAAATGCCCAGCACCCTGTGGGAGTGAAAGGGGAGGAATAGTCTAAAAAAAAAGAAGGCACTATTGTTAATAGTGTACCAGGATTTAAAACACACATTACTCACACCAGTCTGCTTAGATGGATTATATTCTGTTCCAGTTTGTCTACTTGTACTTGATTGGAGGGCACAGACAGTTATCCCAAAAATAGCAGGATATAGTATGGTAATCATCCTTAATTTCTTATTTACTTAATCTGAAGCTCTGTATAACTTATACTGTTTTACCATGACTGATTTTAATTAAATCTGGTTTGATAGAATGCTGTTTTGTATTGATATTCAAAGCTGTTATGATTGATAGTATAAAGTCTGATAGGCACTACACTGAAGGTGACAAGATTCACTAGGATACCCACTCTGGTTTGTTTATTTCCTGCCTTTGAAGTTTTACTTTGTCTACAATGTTTTGTTTTTACTAACATTGCCATGTATTGCTATATTGATTTATACTGCTATATTCAATTATGCCTGATGATATAGACAATTCTATTGAAGATAACAAGAGACAACACAGTAACCATTGTTGATCACTTCATACTGTGGTTTTATATGACTTTTTGGTTTCATGTTTTAATAGAAATTTGTTTTGATTTGTCTTGCTACGTTTTCTTTTTCTCTCTAATACAGAAAGGATAGAAATATATATAAAGACTCATGTATGAGTAGCTGTTTACAGTCTCACTATTTGAATGTCTACTTTGTATGCTTTAATTTTGTAACTAGAGCAACAATTTCTAATAGGACAATAAGTAGTTTATCAACTAGTGACTTCTTTCTATCTTTTTTAAAAAATTCTGTATTAATCCTACTCTATTCCTGTTTTTTTTCTCTTTAAATAAAGTATGGTCTTAATAGGAATCCATTTACCTTGAAATGTCTTGTTTATGGCTATATAGTGCTCCATTGTCTAAAGAATTACATTTTCTTTATCCATTCCTTGGTTGCAGGCCATTTGGATTGTTTCCAAGATTTAGATATTATCAACTATCCTGCTATAAACATGGATGTGCATATATTGCTGTGATACTCTGGTTTTAATTCTTCCAGGAAGATAATCAGAAAGGGAGATTTCTTGGTCAAATAGGACCTCTGATTGTAGTTTTCTGAGGAATTTCCACACTGATTTACACAGTGGAGTAAATGCACTCCCCAAAATGGAGGAGAGGGGTTCCTTTTTCCTCACAGCCCTGCCAGCATTTGTTATTAATTGATTTCTTGATAATAGCCATTTTTGCTGGAGTAAGATGGAATCTCAGTGTTGTCTTAATTTACATCTCTTGAATGACCACTGATGTTGAACATTTTTCATGTGTTTATTTTCCATTTGTGTTTCTTCCTCTGACAAATGTGTATTCACCTCTGCCCATTTTTGGGTTAGGTCTTCAAATTTGGGGAGTCCGACTTGTTTTCTAAATTTTAGTCCTTTGTCTGAGAGGCAACTAGCTAAAATTTTTGTTCACTCTGTGGGTTGTCTTTTCACTCTATTAGTAATTTATTTTTCTGTGCAAATGATTTTTAATAGGATGAGATCTCAGTTGTTGATTCTTTGCAATATTTCCTGCTTGATTGTAAAATCTTTGTCTATGTCTATGTTTTCAAGTTTTTACCTATTCTCTCTTCCAGCAGATTTGGTGTTTCTGTTTTAGTATTTTGATCTTTGATCCATTTCGATTTTAATGTAGTGCCTGGTGGGAGAGAGTCTATTTTTAACCTTTGGAATGGGGAAAGCCACTTTTTCTGACACCATTTATTAAAGAGGCTATCTTTCTTTCACTGAACATGCTTGACCCTTTTGTCAAAATAAGGTAGCTGAGCATGAGTCCTTTTTGCACCTTCTAATCTGTTCTGTTGATCTTCAAGTCTGTTTCTGTAATTTTATGTTTTAGATGTTGCTTTGTAATAGCATAGAGTTGTGTTTCTTATCCAGTCCAATCATATTTTCCTATAATTGAAGCACATTATCTGTTTATGTGTGATGTAATTGTTGGTATCATATATATATATATATATATATATATATATATATATATATATATGAGTTGAAATCTTTCATTTTTCAGAGAAAGTTGTATTTACCTTTCTTATTCTATTATCTATTATAACCATTTCTTTCTCTTCATACCTTGTTTTGTCCTGGATTTTTAGTAGGTCATTTTTCCTGTATATTAAGTCAGAAATTATACACAATTTCATCATTCCACAAGATTAGTGTTTAAAATCAATAGCACTTTTATTCATTTCTAAAATAATTTAAGAGCCTTTCAACACTTAAGTTTCATTTTCAGCCCTACTTATCATTCAATGAATCTGTGTTTTAGTTTTTCTATAGGTAAATCTCGAAACATTATTATGGTTGTTTTATAAATTTGATATTTGTTTGGCTAAAACTATATATTGCCAATTTTCTTGGACTTCATTCCTTGCCTCTTTTCTGACCTTCACATAGAATGAATTTCCTGTTGCCAATGAACACTAGTTTTTATTTTGGTGCAATGTGTTTACAACAAATTCTCCTAGGTTTTATTTGAATACATATTCACTCTACTCTTTCATTTTGTTTTTCTTTTTTCAGGTTTCCATTATGTTGTTCCTTCATGAATCACACTAACTAGTTCGTATTGAATTACCTCCCTGGTGAGGTCCTTGTACTACTATTTTATTTTTTCAGCTAAAGGACAGTTTCTTGTGGTCCAATCTAAGGTGAGAGATTTTTGCTGACCATTGCAGGCCAAGGACTCTGTTCTTGCCCTCCAAATCCTTAAAACCTGTCAGAAAGCACCCCTTACAGCATTCTCCAGAATTAACTAACCCCAGAAAAAAGGCTCTGTGATTGTCAGGCTCATGTTCCTAAACCCCCTTCCTCTCTCAGCGATGATAACTTCAAGTAGACCGTTACACAGCCGGATGTCCTTACTGTCTTCAGTGGGAAAGGAGGAAGGAGTGACTGTAAGAAACTAGGCTACCCTTGTCCAAAGGAAAAATTTCATTACATTGGAATTTTAGAACATCAGAGATAATTCTAAACTGCAAGCACATGCACACACATACTCACATACATATGTAAACCAGACAGATGATATCTTTTTTCCTTGTAGACACATGAAGATAATTGTATAAAGTTTTCAGGAAGATAATTGAGTGGTTTCAAAGTATTGAATATACTATAACATTATGTCATTTTCACTATAACTCAAATATTAGGAGATGCTAAAATTAATATCTGACATGGAAGGCCTGAAAAATTTTCTAAATAAGTATTTATCTTAGAGTTAATTTTGGATGAATTCATTAAGTGAAAAAGAGAAAAGAAATAATGAGAGAGATGTGATATTTAAAATTTATGTATACCTTGGTAATATTTTTGCAGTCTTAAAAAATAGATAGACTAGCTGGGCACAGTGGTACATGCTTGAAATCATAGCTTCTCACTGTAGGCTTAGGCAAGATGATCACAAGTTTGAGGCCAGTTTCAGCAATTTGGTAAATCTTGCATAAAAGCAAAAGTAAAAAGGGGTGGGATTGTGGATCAGTGGTAAAGTGCCCTGGGTTTGATCCTAGTACCAAGAAAAACAACAACCACAACAACAGCAACAATCCCCTGCCAAAAAAAAAACTAATCAAAAGAAAAAAGAACTATATTCTTACTAGCTCAAGATTAAAATTCACATTGAAAGTAGACAATGGATGTGCAAATGCGCTAAACTAATTTTATTTTTCAGAAGTGGCACAGATAGTGATTTAGATGAATTTAAAAGCTCACTAAACAATTTATTTTGTGGTAAAATGGTATAATTAAGTAAGCAAAAAGTATATCTCTAGTTGAAATAATTACAAATATCCTAAACTTACTGCTGAAAAAGACTTAAAATGATCCATTAGATAACAACTGAAATCTATGTATATGCTATTTTTAAGAAACATACATCAAAAAATGAACATTCAAAAATTGAACAATAAAACTGTTTCTCAGGAGAACATTAATCAAGAGTATGATTGAAATTAATTAAGATATATTAAATTCATGTACTAACTCCCAGAATAAACCCCATCATCATGTAACTTTAACAAAGATTAATATATTTTTTTAAAATTATGGAAGCAAAAGTTACAGTTTGTTTTATTCATACAGCTATTATTTGTGTTATAGAGGAATGCCTATAAAAGAAAATGCTAAGTGCTTAGGTAAGGGATTTAAAAAATGAAAAGACACTGAAATGAAGTTAAAAAAAAACATTAAAATAAATGAAGAAGTATTTGTTAAATAAAAATCAATATGAAATATCAACAAGACCATGAACTTTTTATGAAGAGAAAAAGGTAAAATTAATAAACTGTGACAAAATTGGTGAGAAACAAAGAAAAGACAAAAATAAGCAATATGGATGAGAAGAGGATACATTATAGATAGATTAAGCATATAAACACTAAATATATGTGTATAAAAATGTTGATAACAGACAAAATAGATTGGCTAGAAAATATGCTTTATTGGGAGTAACTAAAAAGTAAAAAATGTTGAACATTCTTACATCTATTAGAGAATTTTAATTAAAAAAAAACTATAGCAACATACTGAGGTGGTTTGTTCATGTTCAAAAGTTTTTCAGGGCAATTCTTCCAAAAATTCACTAAAGCTTTCATCAAAATTTTATAGTTAGTGCTACTACAATAGAAAATATAAATAAACCAGTGCATCCAAGGACTCTGGGGTAATCCAGTTATAAAAAAAGGAAGGAGACATCAATTATAAGGTTTAATTCTCTCAAAATTATAACTACAACAATATTGTCAAGTCAAATTCTGAACCGCATAAAATAGATAATATAATATGGCCAATATGGGTTGGTTTTAGATATGTGAGTTGAAGTTTAATGTTAAAAAATTCAAAGTTTAAATTTACTGTGTTGAAAAGCTAAAATACAAGTTACAAAATGTCATTTGAATAGATAATTAATGTCTTTGTAATAATTCAAATTCAACCATAAATCTTTTATTGAATCATGATGAGAAGAAAAAAAATATTGAGGCTAATAAAAATACTTATTTAAAATTTTTAATGAAAATTAGAATCATTCCCTTTAAAATCATCAATGAAACACACATGTCTGCATCACTACTTTCATTTAGCATTGTATTGGATTTCCTAGACATCATAATAGGAAAATAAAAAAAGGAGGAACAGTTATCAGAAAAGAAGAAACAAAACTATCCATATTTGAAGATTTTTTTAGATTTTAAAATGATAAAAATAATAAAAATGATGATACAGAATTTCAAAACAACATAGTAGGAGATTACCATGGTTAATATATTGTATATTGTTATCTTCAAAGTAGCTGCTCAGATTACAAGATACAGGCATGAAAAATGATCAAACAATGAAGGCACAAACTTTTCTTTCTGAAGAACTAACAGAGAGTAGTAGCAAAATTATCTATCTTATATTGCAGACTTTTTAACACTGAAAATTCAAAAGCTTCTAAGATTGATAGTAACCATAAAATATTTGGGTGACCGAGGAATCCAAATGACAGATGCGCTTCTATTTAGCATCACCAATAATCTGAAAACACAATTCAAAAGGAAATGTATTTTATAAAGTTCTGATTTAATTTCAAATACCTACAATAAAGCAAAAAATTTTGTATGTAATACTGCCATGGAGAAATTTTAAAAATGTTATGTAACATCTTAAAAGATATAAATAAATTAAGAGCTCTTCCTTGTGTATCATTACGTAAGAGAACTAAATATTGACAAAACTTTGAATCTCTCCAAACTATTATATAGATTTATTTTAATTATAACAAAAGTTCAATAGAGTTGATAATTCTAAAATACATATAGAAATGGAATGGTCAAGAATATACAAAGCATTTGTGAAAAGGAACAGGAAAAGACGCTTGTCTGCAGTGCACATTATGAACCTACAAATATTAGGACCGTGTGACTTTAACTCAAGGAGGGACAAATGGACAAGAGGAATGGAATATAGATCTCAAACATCCAAATGTGACACAAATGGTATATGTCAGATCAGCAGAGAAAAGCAGCCAAGAGAATAGTTATCCGTTTGATAAAACATAACATTATGTCTCTAAATTAAACTACATGTCAAAATAAATTCCAAGTAGAAAATAAGTGATTCAAATATAAAAAATTAAAACAAATTAAGTAGCAAAGAAACTAAATATTCTTCAGATTTGGTGGGAAAAATTCTTTGAAAACACTGAATACAAAATAACTGAAAAATTATATTAAAATAATTAAATTGTCTATATCAAAAGTAACCTTAGAAAATAAAAAAAAATACAAGTTGGAAACTGGGAAGAGATATTTACAATTCATACAACTGATAAGAGATTATAATCAGTAATATGAAGAGCACTTCTAAGAACCAGTAACAGGAACATAAACATAAACTAACTGAGCAGGTATCATCATTTTACAGAAAGTGTCCCATACACACAAGAGATCTTCCATACTATTAGTGTTCAAAATTGTTACAAGTTAAACCACATAGATATTTTCTATTTCATTTCCAATGAAAATATGCTGCAAAATTTTTAAGACACTTGGATCCAAAATATCTCTTCCATATTGCTTGTAGGAATGTAATTGTAATTCTACTTTGAAAAAATAGTTTGACTTAACTTACTAATATGAAAATTTCTATAATGTATGAAACTAGAAGCAGTTTCACTCTAAAGTATGTAACAATGAAAACTATTTTACATGTGCAAAAGCAAATATAAGAATGTCTTTAGCAATCCTTCAACAAATGGAAAATCTAAAAAAGTGCCCATGAATGTTAGAGTAGACAGATGCTTTGTATTTATGAGGTAGAGTATTTATACACAGGTTTAAAAATTAATTTCAACATAAAATAACAATCTATATAGATATTAATAAAATAATACTGTTACAAAGTTTCAAAAGATAACATAAAGCATAATCCTCTTTAAACATAAAGCTTAGAAGGAAAAAGATACATAAACAGTAAAAATATTGAACACAGAATACAAAAATCAACATTAAGAATCAATAATTTATCTATAGTCCAACAATGAACTAGCTGAAAAAGAAATGAGGAAATAATTCCATCATAATAGCTTAAAAAAACCCTAGAAATTAATCTAACCAAGAAGGTAAAAGATCTCTACAGTGAAATACATTGAACACTGTACAGAAGAAAGAAATTGAAAACATAAGAATGCGGAAAGACCTCCCTTGTTCATGAAACAACAAAACCGATACTATCAAATTTGCCATATTACCAAAAGCAATTCACAGATTCAATGCAATCCTCACTAAAATTTTAATGAAATTCTTTACAGAACTAAAAAAAAAATCCTAACATTCATATGAAACCAGAAAATACTCAGAATAAAATAAGCAATCCTATGCAAAAAGAGCAAGATTGGGGGTGCTAGAGTAGTTGATTTCAGATTATATTATAGAGTTATAGTAACAAAAAATACATGCTCCAGACACAAAAATAGGCACATATGCCAGTGAAACAGAATGAAGGATACAGAAACAAATCCACACAACTATAACCACCTGATTCTTAACAAAGGAGCCAAAATACATTAGCAAAAACATTGCCTCTTTAACAAATGGTGTTGAGATATGTCCGTGTAGAAGCCTGAAATTATATTTCTGTTTCTCATTCTGTACAAAGCTCAATTCAAAAAGGATCAATGACTTATATGTAAGACAAAACTCTGCAACTGCTAGAAAAACACCTACAGGAAACACATGAAGCTATAGGCACAGCAAATGCCTCCTGAATAAGACTCTAATACTGCTGGAAACGATGGCAAGAATCAACAAATGATACCACATCAAGTTAAAAGTATCTCTGCATCACAAGAGAAACAACTTGCAGGTAAAGATACATCCTACAGAATGGGGGAGAATCTTTACAGCTACTCTTCTGACAGAGAATTAACATCTATGATGTAAAAAGAAATCAAAATACTTATCAAATAGCTCTATTGATAAATGGGCAGATGAATTGAGCAGAAATTTCTCAGAAGAAATACATATATTTAATAAAGATATGAAAAGTGTTCAGCTTCATTAGATATCAGAGAAATATGTTAGATTATATTGAGATTCCATCACACCCAATATGAGTAGCTATCATTATTTAGCAATAAAAAAAACAATAAGTATTTGTCAAAATGCAGGGATAAACAACCCTTCTACACTGAGGTTGGGAACGTAAATTAGCACAACTACTGAAAATTAGTATGGTGCTTCCTCAGAAAACTGAAAATAGAGCAAACATTTGATCCAGCTATTCCATTCCTTGGCATATACCTAATGGAATTAAAGGTAGCATATTAGAGAGTTACCTGTATATTCATGTTTATTGCAACATGATTCCCAATAGCCAAGATAGTAAATCAGCCTAGGTGCATGCTCACCAACAGATGAATGGATAAAAAATGTATTGTATGTATACATATTGGTGTATTATTCATCCATAAAAAAGAACAGAGTTTTGTTATTTGTAGGCAAATGGATGAAATGGGAGATCATGCTAACCAAAATAAAACAGACTCAGAAAGACAAGTATCATACATTTCCCTAATACATGGAATCTAAAAAGATGAGAGATGTAAGGGAGGGAAATAAGGAGACTTGATAAGATCAGAATATATTTTATACATTGAAATTCAATATTTTGTAAAATTACTAGGATTTAATAAAGAAAAAAATTGTACAAAAAGTAAAAATGATAAATGGGTGACTCAGGATATGGTTACAGTACATGGAGATGAGTTGAGTATCATAGGAATGGATATGTTATTAACAAGTTCATGGCCTATATTTTAAGTATTTATTTTGTATATTAGTAAAACCTACCTTCTAAGAAAATTATAGCAGACCATACATGGAACAAGGGTATTATCTAGTGAAGATAACAGTTGATATTATGTGTATCTGCAACCTAATGCAGACAGAGATGTTACACAAAGTCAACAAGTAAGTCATTCACTATTTATTCTAAAGCAGAGATTAGTAAAATTTATCTGTCAAAGGTCAGATAGAAAATATTTTTGGTTCTATGCACCATATATAATTTCTGCCATATAAGTATGTTCTTTTTCTAACAATACTTTAGAAATGTAAAATATATATAGAGAAAGAGCTTCTGAAACAGACAAAAATAGACTGCAGAGCAGATTTAGCCTGTGGGCTAGAGTTTATTACCTGTGTTCTACAGAATACTTGCTGTTGTAATGTATGTTTAATTAATAGTAAGATAAAATTACCTAAATCTTAAAAATTTTAGTTTCCCTTTTCAAGATAAAGTTTTAATGTGACCGTTCCTATCACAAACATTCATTTCTATGTTAAGTTGATTTATTTAAATAGATTTTTAAGGGCCACTTATTGTTGAATAATTAAAAATGTTACCAACATCTTTCTTTTGTTTTAATTGGATGACATATACACAAATTTATAGACCTTGGGAAATTATCCAGATAATAGTGCTCCTACCAATACTTTTAAGTAAATATGACATAATGAAAACAGAGTATTTTATTCTTAAAATAGCACTTGAGTTTCTTCATCTAAAAGTCTTGTTTCTGTATCTTATTAAATAAATTCATATACACTAAATTTAGAAGAAATGTCTTACACAAAGATAATAATACCAATTTTTTCTTAAGGTAAGTATCAATCCACTGTAAAAAATTAAGAATGTGCCACAATTTTCATATTACTAGTGCTAATTGCTGGCTATCCAACCAGAAAAAAAAAAAGATAGTCCCTATGTTAGCACAATTGAAATTCTGATCCAGAAGTAGTAAACCCATTAGGAGGTTGAAAAGCAATAAATTCTATTCAGGGACTTTTTATGCATTTAATACAACCCATCAGTGTTGACCCTGAAATTAAATCATGTTGAAAATTGATTGGGAAAAAATCAGTTGGGATAGTTATAGCATATTTATTCATGATTTTATAGTTACTGAGAAATTATAGACTGACTCATTCATCAGTGTATCTTTAAAATGACATATTTCTAGATATATTTTAGGAGTAAGTAGAAAGTCACTGAAATAAGACTCAAGTGACATGAAGTTCATCTTAGGTCAAAATTGCTGTGTGCCTCGTGTTTGACTCCTGGTCTTCATCTGTGAAATGTCATTGTTTCAGCACAAAAATGCTCTTGGGGCCTGGTATGAAGCATGACTTTTTCCAGGATTTTGGGATTCCTAGTGAAATCACCTCACCACCCCAGCCATGGTTTTGCATGGAGGAATAAACAAGAAGCAATGGATCAAGAAATGGAGGGAAGTAGACAGATGGGAATGGAAAGAGGTTGTAAAACACTTAAGATAAGTTATATACATTTACTGACTCTGTAACAGGAATATAAACACTATGTACTGTAAAAATGTACTAACAAAAAGATCACATGTATAGAGGTAAAAATAATACAATGATACTAGGTTATAGAGGTACAGAGAAAAATGTAGAGATGTAGGGAAAAGGACTTAAAGCAGTAGATATGCTGTTTGAATAGACTAGAACTCTAACAATTGGACTATAGTTAAAATTAGGAATTTTTAAAAATAAAAAAAAAAAAACTGCCTGGAACCTCCACCATGGGCCTGCCCTACCATTGGGAACTTAACGGAAGTCCAAATCAGGCATAGGCTGCCTGGAATCTCCACTATGGGCCCACCCTGCCAATGAGAACTTAGCGGAAGCCCGCATCAGGGATAAACTGCCTGGAACCTCCCCCGAGGGCCCACCCACAGTGAACCTCCACAGTGGGCCTGCCCTGCAACCTGGAAAGTAGCAGAAGCCTGCCTCAGGGGTAGGCTTCCTGCCCTGCCACCGGGAACATTGAGGAGGCCCACCCAAGACTGAAAACTGCCCTGGACTGCTTCTGCTGGGACCGCCCTCCCACCTGGAACATCAGAACACCTCAGCAGGCTCCAGTTAGTATGAAAAATTTGGAACTTTGCTCCCAGGTGGGAAACCTTGGGCTACAGTGGATTAACTGTATCAGTCTGGTGAGTATGCCCCTAAAATAGAGGTGTACAGGGGATAAATAGGGCCAGTAGTAAAACCTCCTCCAACTAACTGTAAGAGTTTGGTGAGCCTGAAAAGAGTGTGTGTGATCCCCTTCTACACATAGAAAACATCAGGCAGAGTGAAAATGACAAAACAAAAAAGCAAAATGCAGTCTCAAACATATAGCTCACCAGAAGCAAGTATAGGAGACATTGAAATAGAGGATCCCAAAACTAACACACTGGGAATCTCTGAAAAGATAGCGAGGGAAAAAAAAAAAAAAAAAAAAAAAAACTGCATCAGGCTATAGAGGAAATCAAATTTGAAGTACTCTCCCATATAAAGATAGAAATAACAACATTAGTAAAAGAGTTGTTGAATGAAGCTAAAGAAGAACTAGAGAAGAAAGTACATGAGCATGGGAAACTGATTGAAACATTGAATGAACAATATAGAAAACAAGCAGAATTCATGAAACAAACTCACAGAGACATCCAAGAAACAAAAAATTCTATTCAAAGTGTGCAAAACCACCTAAAGGAAGCTGAGGATAAGATTTCGGACCTTGAGGACAGGATCACAATTAGTGATCAGGAAAGGATAGAACTTTTAAAAATAACAAAGCAGCATGAAATGACAATCCAGAAGCTTCATGATGATGCCAAGAGCAACAATATAAGAATAATGGGCATTAGCGAAGATACAGGAGTGCAGGCAAATGACATACATAAAGTATTTACAGAAATAATAGCAGAAAATTTCCCAAACATGGGGAAAGAATC